>JAIPRL010000795.1:6997-112096 GCA_025469235.1 Pemphigus obesinymphae | reverse complement strand
TTAATTGCGCATTTGGAACGATATATTTTATAATATTGTTGTGGGCTAGTTGTTTATCCTATTATATTGATTTTTTTAGCGTCTCGATTTTTTCTTTTCCGGGATGCCAGGTGGTTCCTTTGCTCAACTGTATCTTTATACACCATCGTTTATTGCATTATTCAGAATACAAAATACATATATTTCTTTATAAATGTTCCTCGGGATTTTACAAATATTAAATCTGTGTTAGAAATTGATATGTGTGTGTCCCTACATGTTAACATTTATTTCGTTAAATCTTTTTGTCATGTGTGTGTGTACGATATCATTACATTATTATTGAGGGAGTAGTGGGACTTACACTGACATAATTATGTTATTTGTCATTTACCGATATTTGATGAGATTTGGAAAAGGTATAAGAAGTTTAAACATGTGTTGACGTAATACTTAGACCATATATTGTAATAGTAAAGTAGATATGGGTTACTGGAAACCAGTGGCGTCATTTGGGATTTGGAGGGGGCAGGATGGGGCATTTTCCCCACCCTAAGATTTATGTGGGGCCGACTAATTTTTGCGGACCCGATTGATTTTTAAAGCCTATCGGGAATTTTAAGGGGGACCGGCAAGGGTATACCTACATCGCGAAAAATGCGAAGACCTTTTTTTTTTTTTGCTTATTTACGTTTTTAAATATTTATTATTTGTAAAGGGGCCGGTCAAAATTTTTGCCCCCGCCTAGTAAAACCTGAAATGACGCCACTGCTGGAAACTTCATTAAGCCTACAATAACCTGACTACCTGTGAGAGAGATATGTTCACGTACAGTGTACTTGGTTATTTTATTATTACGATAATTCTAGGTAATTGCTTCGGTCGCTCAGGGTTTATTACTTTTGGATTTGGGAATGATGATAGTCGTTCCCACTATTGTGATTGGCCAACTCCATAACGTAAAAGAAGGCCTATCGTTGGACGATTCTCAGGCATCATGGTTCGGTACGTATACACTATACTTTCAATTACTTCTGACGCTTCAATACGGAACGAATTTCAAATCGACTTTAAAGTCAACTTTCAAGTAAAGTGATATCTTATATTGAAACGGATGTGTGTTTTAACATCGTCGTGTGGATTAATTATTTGAATATTACGTTTCTGGCAGTCCATTGAATGATCTCTTTCGGGTCTATTATTTTCATGTCTATGTCAACATTATGCGTGGATCGTGTTTTCGGACTAAAATTTTACCCTCCTATAACAACAAGTAAGCATAATATAACAACCACATTATATTACTGAGTGCACAAAAAAAAATTCTAATCTTTTATATCACCATGTCAAATCTTAAGTTTTTTGGAGGGGAGGATGGGGGAAATTGATCAGTTACACCAATTAATAGATAATATTTTCTTCTGGCCGTTTGACATTTACTGATGTACACTATATTAATTAAAATTATTGCTTTCCAGGCAGCATTTTATTGCTATGCCAGCCACTGGGCAGCGTACTGTCAGGATGCGTTCAAGGCGTTATAGGCCGGAAGAAAAGTTTGTTGTTTACAAACGTGGTGCACCTATTGGCCTGGTATTTGCTTTACTCTGCGCAGTCTGTGAACACTCTGTATGTCGCATCGTTTACCATGGGCATCGGCATTGGATTCCAAGAAGCGCCCTCGTTAGCCTACCTCGGCGAAATTAGTGAACCCAATCTCAGGAGCACGTTAGTCACGTTGGTCAACAAACACGTGGTGCTCGGACACCTGTTAGGGTTCACGATTAGTTGGTTCCTTCCTTGGAGACAAGCGATGCTCCTCAGCTGTGTGGTGCCCATAACCGCCACGATTGTCATATTATTGGTAAACACAACACAATCCGATAATAATTTCACACCTTACTTAATATTTTAACTGATACAAATCTCTGGTATAAAAATGCCTTATATACAACATGATCTAATAATATATTTCTATCATGTTATAAAAAACACATTTTTTAATTTGCATTCTAACAATTTAATGAAAATATATTGAGTATTAATGAGAGGAATACCACGATATAAATAATTGTAATAATGGTCGACATTTATAAGTTTTATGTGTTTCTATTTGAGCATGCATTTTTTCCCATTTTAGTTTTAGAGTCATGGAAGGACATTAAATCTTTATAATATAATGATATTTGTGAAATATAACAGTATTCGTGTAAAAAAGCAATTACAACAATTTTTTTTGTTGCGCGGTCCCGTCGAGATGTACCAAATTCGATCATTTTAATTTTGTACTTAAATATTATTCATTTTGTGGTAACCATCTAAACTACACAAACGATTTTTATATTTAAATTTTTATCGTAAATTTCAGTCTTTGGTCGAGAACTAGAACTATGATTGTTATTATTTTAGAAACTTATTCAGTTTTATGGTAATCCTAATAAATAAAAAGCTTAATAACACTTCATTTGGTTAATTTTCAATGAGGTTAAATAACATCTGTCGATGGAAAATGTTATGTTATATCAATTTCGTTTAAATAAAAATTGATTGAACTAGTAACAGTTGGATATCCCTGTGATAATTAATCACCATCATTACAAGTTATAGGTAGCATCAACTAACAACTGAACAACTGAACAACTAACATGAACAAAGATTGGAGGACATCTTTGCTGTAAAATTGATTGCCCGAATAAGTTTTCCGACATAATATTATCAAAAATATTTTTTTATTAATTTATAATTCAGTGTTTAGACTTATATGATGTATGTTATAAAACTTTATTATAATTATATGATAAACTGATACTTATCATATTTATTTTAAATATCATCGACTAGCTATAGTTTTCAATTCTCCATATTACTATTTTATTCTTAATAACTTTATAATTTTAATTCGTATCATTGTATAACTTTTAAATAATCTGAAAATTTTTAGCAGTTATTTAGCAGTAAATTTTTCAATTTTGCAATTTAGTTGCATAATATATAATATAAATGTTGGGTTTATTTTACACATGGGGGGAAAACAACGACACACTTAAAAATAACGACGTATTGCTGTACCTAGATAAGATAAAGTAATATATTTTTTATTATTTATATGTAAATTTAATATGTAAAAATATTATTTGTAATTTTTTCTATTTAAAAAAAATATTATGTTACAAAAGGTATTTTAACTATATGCCAGAGAAATGAAATAATTAAAAAAGCCGGTCAGTAGATTGCGGAAGCACTTCGCTCGTCGGGTGTCAGTATTGGTGGATGCACTTCGCTACTGGGCAGGGTACTTTTGGTGGATGTATTGAATTTGAAAGCAATGATAAATCATTGTATTCAATAAAACGATTCTGAGCGTAGCTTCGGTGTAGTACCTATACATAACTCATATCATTTTTTTTTCTAGGGATCAAACGAGGCTGTTATTTTAATTTTATTTTTTAGTCGTGTTATTCATCATTGAAAATCACAATTTTTGCCCAGGTCTTAAAATCTCATTTTACCAACTATTTGGGCTTAAATACCACAAAATTGATAATTTTGCAGAAAAAATTTAAATGACTATAAAAAAAAATTGTGACATCGGATTTTTAAGATTTTTAGAATTTAGTTAGAGTAACGTATATTTAACGCTGTATAAAATTTTAGAACTTAAAACCGAAAATTACTCCTTTTAGGACTTAAAAACCTCGAAAACTAAAAATGTCTATAAATAGACCAAAATTTAAAAAAAATTAAAAAAAACTTAATTAACGTGAATATATTTCTAAACTAAATATTTGATAAAAATTTCAAGATTTTCAAGTCATTATTTTCGAAATTACGACGAAATTAAAATTCTTGATTTTACAAAATCGTATTTTTCGTAATTTGTTGGTAGTTTTTGCTTACGCATTAAAAAACTATTATGAAAATTACCTCTCAAAAGTACCAACTAGATGAAATTTGCTATCGGAAACTGGGTATGAGTGTAAAGATCGGAGCACTCCTTCTGGTAGAAAAAGTGTTTACAGAAAAATAAAAAAATAAAAAAATAAACATCATTGTAAAACCATAAGCTTCCTCGCTACGCTCAGAATCTAAAATAAAATAAACTGTATATTCATCCATAGTTAATATTCTCACCTATTATATTCTGTTTATATTTTAACTAGAAAAGAAGTTAAACTTAGAAAGCAAGAGAGCATTTTTATGCTGTTAAAACTCATGTATAGCGTCCTCTTAATTGAAATATTTTGATTTTGCCAAAATTAACTAACCATTTAACATTTTTGCCAATTTATTCATTTAGTATTAATACCTACTAATATTACATTAGCCAATCCGTCATTCCGTACATTTTATTAAGCACCAAAATATTTTTCGAACTTATCAGCACTAGTAGACCAGTTCCACACGGTCCAATATTTGAAAACACAAGTTTAGGGTGGAACGTTTCGGGACCATTGCCAAGAATCTCCAAGAATAAGTTGGTAACCCGTATAATAGTGTATAGTGTACTCGCATACTATATGTACCTATAGGTAACTTATATACCTAATGTCACTATGGTCAATAAATATAAATCATATGTACCTATATGATATATATGCCTAATGATATTTTGTACTTTTCAAAATTATAGGTGGTGCACGTACTCTGATACACAATAGTACGAGCCAGCCACCACTGCTGAGTGTTCAGATTTCTTAATCAAAATGGAATCACGATATCCTTTTGATGTGTTAGTCGGTTAGGTTAGGTCGGCCGATTTTAAGTCAGTATGTATGCTTGCTCCTATATAACCGAATGGATTACTATAAGCCGATTAAAAATCTGTAGTGTGTGCCTGCTCTAAAGGATTGGTATTGAGATTTCGATCGGGGTCAAGATTTATGACTAGTTTATACAAAGGCGATCTAGCGACAATTTCAAGATGCCATGGTGCTGGTGCCAACTTGACAGAGATGTCAAAACTCAATGTTGTGTAAGAACTTCGCTAGATGCACTACAATTCCATTCGTACGACTAGGTCATAGAGATACTCACTGTGTGGTTATAGATCGTGACCGAACCCCCACACACCCCCTTGTCCGTTGCATGTCGAAGGAGTGCGTGTTGGGTCTGGTAATAGATACGTACAGTACCGTTTACTCGTCCTTTGGGTAATCGACACGAGAATATGGCGCCACTTATTGATTGTAACCGTGGATGCTGTAGTATAGAATGATATGAACCCGATACCAAAACGATACATTCGGACCACGGACTAAGATAAAATGGACTGGTATCGACATGGCAGGTGAGTTACGGGGTTTGGCTATCAAATGTTTCTTTCCCTCTACTTCACTCAAACCGTACATAGAGTATACACTTAGTTTTCGAGAACTATCTATTGGTGATAATATTTGACAAAACACATTGACTATTGTATAATAATTAATGCGCTACTAACGTTATTGCTGTCATCTATTACGCACAGAGAGCATTTAAAGCTATAGTGTAGAGGAGACTAGTTAACAATAGACATGGTACACAATGAGACAAATCACTTAAAATTATATCGTATGTTCAAGTACGTTGTTTATTTCATTCAAATATTTTGTCGTATCATCCGTTATGTTTAAACAAAGTTTGAATGGTTTATCTATATTATTTCCCATGTAAAAAATACTTTTATGTGATTTGTGTTATCAAAAGTTGTTTTGAAAATAGTATATTTGAATATAGAAAACTCGAAAAACGATTAGGTATAGTTAAACCAGGTACTCGGGTAATTATACGCATATTTATCGTTTTAAGTTTATATTTGCATCATCATTTAAATTATGTTATTTTGTATGATTTTGAAATGATGCGTAATGAGACGAAAAAAATAGGTCCACAATGAGACTATTTTTATATGAATATATGAATATAAATATTATTCAAGTTGAAAGAAAAGACTGCCATGTTTTGTTTTATATTATTTGTAATATAAATTATTAAAAAAAAAAATTTAAAAAAAAACCGTTTTAATTTATTGTATATTGTGAATTATTGCGTTCCTACTTATATCTAACCTATTTAAAATATTTTAATAATTTGTAGAAATTGATTTTGATGGGAAATGCTCTCATCCCTTGGATTTCAACTTTTAGGTTCATACCTACTTATATATATTTATTTTTCAGAAGTAATGAAGTAAGTAATAGTAATTAAACAATACATTGTGTATTTATTGAGTAGGTACACAATGAGACGATTTTTTTTTCAAAAGTTGAATTTTCTAAAAATATTGATACAGTTAAAAAAAAAAAAAAGAAGTTTTTAAAACTTTAGCACTTGTTTGAAATAATACCGAACGATTAGAAATTAAGTTACACTAACACGTAAATTAAAAATTTTTTTTTGTTAATTCGTCTCCCTTACTCACGTACTCTTAAGTAGGGACATTTTGTTGTTCTATGATACGTAAAATGTTCGATTCCAGTCCGTTTTATCTCGACACACAATTTATACGAGGCACGCGAATATGTATACACGTTAATCGTACGATTAGGTTTATGCAGTACGCTGTTCGGACACGGCTGAAGATGGTACACACGACCACCGTTAAGTTCGGACTGCTAGGACTTGATCCGTCGAGGGGATATACCGTATTGCTTCGGCCGCAGGACTTCGATAGAAACGGGTCGGCCGAATGTTCTCGAATGTTCTATCAACGTCCGTCGTTGCCTCATCGCCGCTGCAGTGTCAATGCATTTCCTGTGACAATAATTTGAACGGCTATGCGTAACAAACACATAATATTATATTATTATTTTTGAATAATCTCCGCTATTGTAAGTACCTATAGTTATGAAGCGATGTTGGGCAAGTTAATGGGGGTTTTTTTTTAACTCTGTTAAGTTAATAGAAAAAAAATAGTAAAAGTTTAATGTTAAAAAATGACTTATTAACTCAAGTTAAGTTGAGTTTTTTTTTTACGAGTCAATAAAATATTTGAGATATATACCTATAGGTATAATTAAGTATCTATTATTTTTTTGGAAATACTTACTGTTAACTTTTAACTTAAAACATTTAAAAATTTTTAAAAATCATTAAAATAATAGTTGGTATTGAAAAAACCACAATGTATTTATAATAATTATTATTAAAATTAACAACAAATATGTTCATACAAATGTCTAATTATTAGATACCTACTCTTTTCTACAAAATTTTAACAAATGAAAATTGCTCATTGCAAATTAGTACTTACATACCCAAATGTTATTTATTAGTGGGAAATACAATATATTCCTCAATTTATATTACGGACGTATTATTGTATAATTTATAGGTATTTTGGTTTTATTTATATTTTCGGGAAATAAATTATTCTTATAACATAATAATTATTAGAAACGACAAAAACAATTTTATTTTTATTCAACCATTTTGACAATAGACACAATATGAAATCAAAATGCATCAATTATTTCAAAATTAACATAACTTTTAACTTATTAACTCATTAATTCCCAGTATTGTTATAAATAAGTATGGTAAACATCTTTATATAATATCAAATAAAATGTGTATACACGATAATTCGAGATACTCATGGCATGGCAAAAACTGAATAACGACATTACCAGTTCCTACCGAAATTGTAGAAGTGGTTGCTATATTTTACACCTTAAAGCAGCGTTTCCCAAATTGTGGTTCACGACCCACTACCGGGCCACGAAAATATAATACCGTGTCCCACAATTAATAAAATTCTCATATTAAATTTTGTTATTTATCATTTCGTTTGGTAATTTCAACTTTTTAATAAAAATTAATTCATTAATACAAATAATTTACAACATAAATAATAATTATTGAGGTTATCAACTATACTTCATGAAAAACCCGTATGACATTCGCCGTATCTATAAATATGATATAATAATAACAAATGCATGCGACAAGCGTCATTGGTTGTTGCGGCACTAATCCGTTATCTACGAATGAATTGTTTTCAAATTTATTTTAATTCTTTTTCTCAAAGATATATATTGATATAGCGATGGCTATTTTTTTTCTTGATAGTTAAAGCTAAGTATTTATTTCACTTTGAACCTTAGTGTCTGACGACGCACGTCTACGACGTCTTTCGTAAGTATACAATTACTTAACATTTTATATCTTATTGTTAGATTTAATATAGTTTTTACAATTATTATCTATTAAAATTGTATGAAATATAATATATATATATTATCATATACCTATCATAAAGTATTATTCGCACGTACGTGTTTTCGTAGCACAGCAATATTAAAAACGCGGCCGCTCTATGATTACACATCACGGGTGCGTTTAAATCACGTTTCCACTTTTAAATGTTCGCCTTATGGACGTTTGAAACGTCCTGAATAAATATGTACATTGGAAGTACTTAATATAATTTTAGCATTCGATCGTGACCGAACACGTCAAAATTAAATATCCACGGAATCATCGCGTTCGGCTGCGACCGAACACGCGTCTTAGTTTCCCGTGTAAATACCTATAAATTTCTAAATACATGAGTACAATTTTGGGCAATTATTTACCACGATTTTAAAACGCGTATGCGCACGTACAAAACGCTTCATGTGTAGCCTCTTCGAGTGAAAGTAATATTTTTATCATCATTTAGATTTAGAATTAGCCCTTGACGTAACACCTCACCTGATAAATTAAAAATATTTTGGTGGGTCACGAAGGGGAAAAATATTAATTACCGGGCCATCTCAAACAAGAGTTTGGAAAACGCTGCGGCTTGAAGTGATCAAATTGTATCATTGATTATTCTATATAAGTTCTAAAAATAAATATATATTGTATGTTTATAGTTAAAGTTACAGAATAAGTCTTAAGTGTATTGCTTAATAATTAATTTTTAACGATAAATTTATGGTTTTTACAAAACGTCATTATATTTAAAAAAATATAATTTAGGCAATAGAATAGCAATTTCGGGGGGCATTGATAATGCTGTTCATCAAGTTCTACAGTAGTAGTTGTCTCGTATTATCGTATAAATTATAGTATTTGATAATATTCACTAGAACTTCGGCTGAATTCTGTACTGGATGTCGCAAAGTTCACATCATGTAAACAAAATTTGATTCGTTTGTGAAGACGCGAATGAATGTAATAACACACATAGTAAGTTGTTTATTAATTCATATTTTGTAATAATAATATTATAAACTTTACTGTATTCATACACTATAATATAGTCTAAAGCATTAACGATTCATAAAAATTCATAAGTTTAAAATTTTTTTAATAAAAGCATGCTGTGAATTCAGAAGTTGCGTGCTTTATTTAGAAAATTATATTATTATTATAAAATAAGACATGGATATAGCTTAGAAAGTAAAAATTATAACAGTTGAAATAAAGGTGAATATTGTGTAACTTAATAACAATGATTATATATTATAATAAAAATAAAATACTTGGAAATGAAAAATATATTTTGTTACGTCTACAATAACTGTACTAAAAATATAATTTAATTTTCAAACAGTCACAACTTATAAAAATATAAATCCAATTTGTACATTGTTTTATAAGCTGTTTCTACACGAAAGAGTCATAAAATCAATTACAACCCCACCAGGTTTACGAGTTAATAATAAGACAAAATATTTATGTTCATTATTATTATATTATATTACTGGGTAAATAATTCCGTACATCGACTTACCTGTTGCTTTAAACTTTCGGCGAATTATAATTTAATATATCTATTATTTTAGTCACTGTATATTGAACATAGCAGAGGTTGAATACTTTTTACTACCACCAATGTCATAAATAGCTTACAAATTATATTAAAACAATAAATTAGTAAAATAAAATTTCTTTATTTAAAATTCCAAAATTGTATATATATACATACATTTTTAATTTTATTGTGAATAAAATAATACAAATTCTCGTTTTAAATTTCAACCGATATTGTTTGAAATAATATTTTATATTTTAAAGGTTCTTTGGTAATCTAACACTCCATAATGGCTGTTATACATATACACATGACTCTTAAACAAGCGTTTGAATTCAATAAATGATTCTACAAAACTACATAAATTAATTTATTTATTGCCTTTTTTCTCGTAAATATCAAAATATTAAGTAAGTACCTATCATCGTCTAAATATATAACAGGAACATATTTTGATTAATAGCTAAGTATTATTATGATATCTGTTGTGTCTGTGACTACATACGTTTAATATAAATACAATTAAATGAAAGAGTTTACTATTTTATATAAAACTATTTTAAACCTATGTAATATATAAAACTGTACGATGACTGATTGAATAATCCCTAATATAAATCAACCCACAGCTTAAACTGTTGAAGCTAGAAACCAGAAATTTGGATGGTAGATACCCATTTATTATTTCAAAAATACCAACTATCAAGCAGAGTAGTTTTCCATAAGGAGTATTTTAGTGGATTAATATATTATATTGTAATTATTAAAAAAATTATTATTGCTATTTTATAATTGTTTTATTAAAAATATATCGAGTTTTGTTAATCTGATTTGATGAATGTCAAGTGATCCCTTATACTAAATTGCCACGTTATAATTGTTTCGCTTCATTTTTTAAATTTGTAATCCGATAGTTTATGAGATACAGTTGGTTTTTTAATACAAGAGGGAGCAACTTCATATAGTAGCTTTATAGACAACATTCAATTCATTTCGAATATATGTTATACTATTCTGCTTAATTTGTATTATATTTTTAATTAATTATAATCTTTTAGAGAAATTCATAACTTTTTTGAAGCCAATTATTTATCATAATTTGTAATCTCATCATTTCTGAGTATGGAGTAATTTCTCGGTGTAAATTTTCAACCTCCAAGCTCAATATTAAGTTATAATATAAGTAATTTATTCAGCAAAAATACATTAATTACTATGTCAAAAATTAATATTGCGAGTATATTCTAATATGAAATTGTGATTACCACCTACAATGAAAAAAAAAGTAAAAAACATTACTTACTGACCTTTAACGTACATTACATTTTGTATTGAGATACGCCACCAACAGTATAGGTTTAAAGGTAAAGCTCAAGGGATTAGTAGAAAAATGTATTATTTAATTTACCTAAATAAATAAAAATTTTTACATCAGTCGTAACTCTGTCCTATAGTTTAAACGGTATTTTTATTTCATTAACGAATCGCTGTTTTTCGACGATCAAATATTATAGTATATTTAATTAATTAATTTTTAATTAAAAAACAGAGTACGTCTATATTATATTATAGACAAGGTGGGCAGGTCCACTAATATATATATATATATATATATATATATATATATATATATATCTTATATACTTATATATATATTATGTACATCGTATCGCATACACAAAACTTTTCGACTAATAATCATATTTAATGAATTTTTTTTTTTCGTTTTGCGAAGTAAAAAATTTTATCGCATCGTCGCAGTTACCTTGTTTTATATCTGTGGTGTAGGTAGTTATAAGTTTAGTACAGGTTTAGTTGTTTATACCTTTTTATGTATCACGAGTCCACATACAAAAGTCTTTGTATAACATGGCAAACAGGTGAAAAAAATGGATGAGAAAACAAAGGTGTATATATATTATTCTGACGTTTATTTTATATAATAGCTTTCATCCCATCTTAATACACGTAAATTAATAATAAACATGTTTCTAATCTAAATAGATACGTTTTATGTAAAAGGATATAATATATCATATAGTATACAACAAATATATAATGTATGATAATGTACTTATACATTAAGTCAAAAGCGTAAAAAGAAAAACAAATATGGAAGTTGCATAAATATAGTAGGTATTAAATAGTATTATCATTTATAAATACGATTTGTTTTTAAATCAATTACTAAAAAATTAATTCACATAATGTAATTTTCGCATAACATACGTGATCGCAAGCATTTAAGATACGTTTTTTACGATATTTTATTTTTTCAATATACTTTTAGAATTATTACGCTTCGTAAATCGTTAACCGCGTATTACTGCAGCGAGTACATATTATATATTATCACGTCGTAAATATTATATTAAATTGTAAATACATTTTTAAAGAAGGAATCGCCATTTCGATCCCTTTAATTACGCAGTTTTCACAAACAAAAAGTTTTTTCAAACATTAACATTAGGCATATATTATGTATTATATACCATTATATTATTCTAATATAAATACGCGAAACTAATACAGAGGCACACAAGGGGGGGGGATCGGTCTTAAAACAATATGCGTATGATAATGTCGTATACAGGTTTTTAAATCATTAATTTTTGGTACAATTTTATTTCGTACAACTTTGAAAATATTAACAATTACCAGAAAAAAAAAAAATAATTAAATATTTTTACGAAGTTCTACAGTTGTAGTTTATATGTACGTACACAATTTTAAAAACGAATACTGTCAATAAACTGATATTCAAATTGGTTTTTCTACAAGTCATTCATACATACATATCTGTAGCGGTACCACTGTAGCAGACATTTTTTTAAACTCCATTTAGTATGTACTTCCTAAATATTCGGATCTTGATAATGAGGGTGGGTCTAAGTGGTTTAAAAGAAGAATCGAGAACGTCTGGTAACCATTTTAGTAACCTAAAATTGCGTGCTAACCAGTAATTAGCACCGAGTCGAGGGTAGGATTATATCAGATGATTAGAGTTAAAAATTATATAGTTCATTTTACCACCCCATTGTTCGAATATATCACGAGTGAGTTTACATCGTATACTAAATATTTTCAATTTATCCATCAGTTGAAAAAATATACATTTTTCTAACTTATAATTATATCTATATTTTTCCAATGAAATTGATTATATTGATGGGTTTCTGTATTTTTGCAATATTTTGGAACATACCGAATGATTAGTAATAAATTTTACAGTGCATAGAATATTTTGAAAAATATATTCTACTTCGAAAGTACCAAAGTACTTTTTACGAAATTAAAAATCGATATTATATGTAAAAAGAAACTGCATGTGACAGTAGGATAAACATTACCAAAACCATTATTAGTTTGAGTGTTCATATACGAGTATGTAAAGTTTGGGGAATAAACAAATGATGTTTGGTATTCCAATGTTGTATAACACTATTAACTTGAAATTTTGTAATTATACAAAATTCTTTCGAGTTCCCAAACGTGATTATGGGGTAAATATCAAATATTGTGACTGGAATGAGAATACGAATATGATTATTGCATATTATAACGCGTACACTACCGCTTTAAACCAGAACGTATTGACAGAGATAATATGAATTTTTTATATCACAATTTCTTAAAATACACAATGTAATTATGATACACGTGCATAGGCACACTATAGTTACTATTTCCTTAAGGTCTGCAGAGATCCGTATACTTTATAGTTTTTATAGTAATTTTAGTAATTAATTTATAGGGTATAAACGAGGATCGGAAACTTGCTGCTCCATTGTTTCAGAAGTGTTGAAATTGTTTGGTTTTTAAATTATGATGTTAAAAAATTAAAATATTATTTATCTGATGTTTATAAATGAATGCACGTATAATATTACAATTTAGTGGATTTATAAACTAGTTATAATTATAGTTATACGGTATATAGACAGACTGTGCTCAGTGTCGAATCCACGGGAGGGGAAGAGACAAAGGTTGCATTTTCTCCCCTCTCAAACACATTTTTATATTGTATTTTACCACACATTTATGATTTTTTATGTAATATAACATGAAATAATCTTATTTATTTATTTATTTTATATATTTGTTTAAAATTTCAACGGATCATATGATCCAATTACAATAATTAAAAATTTTTAGTTCAATATTAACATACAAATAATGAATAACTGTATAATAATAATTCAATAATACAAATATTTAAGTACAAGAAATTCTGTTTACATAATTATTAAATGATTTAATGGAATTAAAGTTAAATAAATCAATTTTTTTTCATCAGCTATAGACATTATCATATTTATAGGAGAAGCTAAGGCTAATTGTACTATATTATGTAAATACATAAAACCTAGTGGTAGACCTAGTTATACATTGAGGGATATTGAAATTAAGGGAACTTAAAATTTCAGGGCGATTGATAAGGCCATTAACAAGCTTAAATAAAAATTTCATATCTGATATTTTCCTTCGTTCGGACAACTAGCAATATCGAAAAATAGTAATAGTGGTTGATAAGAAGATTGTTGTACACGATTTATGTTACATTTGATTGCCACATGAATCTTTACTTTAATTTTAATCTTAACATGTTATCAAATTTTAGGCTTTTGCACCCTCCCCCAAAAAATAAAGCTCTGGATCCGCCACTGACTGGGCCCTAATGTACTATTATGGTTATATTATGTTTATTTTTTTCATGAACAATAGAAGAAGCGTAAAATACTTGAAAAAAAAAAATAGTAATAAACATAATGAAAAGTGGATATAATTTTCTATTTTTTTTTTTATCAATTAGCCATTATGTGTAAATTATGTACGGATGACTTCCGGTAAATCATATTTATTATAGCGAGTTAACTGATTTTATTGTTCAAGGGCCCTCAAAAATTCTTGCTAGCTCGTACCCAGAATATCATACGATATTTCTGGATAAATATTGTCGAAAAGAAAGATTTTTACCACGACGAGGACATTATATTATATAAAGACGGTCAGAGAAAACGGTCGTTTACAGGGCAGAGGATGTATGGGATCTTGATCTTATGCACTGGGTGAAAGGTTTGTTTTCGATTATTTATTTTATGGTCGCGCACTTCAATAAAATATCATCATCACTTATCCATATAATAACTATATATATATATATATATACTTGAGTATAGACGCTTGTGTCGTCGGACATTTTAAAATTCTATATATATAATATTCCTATAAGTCACACGTTGCGTGGTGTTTTATGAAGAATGTTCCTCTGGAAAACTTTCCGAAAATACGCGATAGACCCTGCAGTACGTTATATTTTACGATCTATGAAATAATAATAATTACGATACACGTATAATAAATAAAATGTTCGGCGATCAAGCCTGGTAAAATCGTAATCCAAACGTCCCCTACGGATCTTCCAACTTTGCGGTATTGACGTCATGTCATGACGATAATAACATATTATTATATGGTACTAATCGGGGAGGGAAAAAGTCTTACGGGTTAACCATACTGACGTGTTGCCGAGAATTAGCTGTACTTAGATCCGATCATAAAGTTATTCATAGTGCAGCAGCAGCCCCCTCCCCCACTAATTAATCACATGACGGGATGCGTGTACATGTGAACGCGATACATTTAGGGGATTTGGAGGGACGAGAATTTTCCTTTAAATCCACTTTTTATTTTCATTTAAAGTACTCGGGGAAACAATTGTTTTTCGTTAAATTTCGAGTAAGTATACCTATGTCAGTTGTAACCGTAATGGTCGTGAAATTATTATTATTATTTTTTTCTTTTTTTTCTTTTATATACGTTTTTCCTATATAGATATTAAAACCCGAACACGATTACCCGTACATATAATAATATGCTACGAGTAGAAGATATACCATAATATAACGTAAAATATCTATAGGTACCTATGGATAATTGATTGCAAACTTTTAAATTAATTTTTTTTTTTAATGTATACTCTTGCTTTATTGTGTTTTTTTTTACGGTAATAAATCATTTTGAATACGATTAATTAATGCCAATATATATGAAAGTAAAAAAAAAAAAATAGTTTTATTTTTACATTTATTTTTTCGGTTTTTCTATCTATATATACCTACCGTATCGAGACAACCTAATATTCTAAAACGGTTTATTCGCACCGAATAAACATCAGGGTACATATATACATCGTGTATTGTGTATAATATATAGGTACCTATATATTTATAAATAAGAGATTGATACGTTTTATCGGATTTCGGTTACCCTTGTCATGCCCATATCTACACTCCTGCAGGTCTGGATTTAAACGAACAACTGTATTCGAAAACAATAACAATTGCGAGTTTATAAGAAAAATAAAGAAACTTCGTATTTTTTTCGTCTTCAAAGTCATTCAAGTATTACTGAATTATCGTCGGATACGAAAGAAATCTCATATACGTCCAAATTTACAAAAATGAGGTTACCAGAGTATCCTTGGATTCAGAGAGAATATATAAAACAGTGAATAACCTCTAAATTATTAATAACTGTGTTTTGTGTATATTTTGGTTGTAGAAGATTTCTAAAACTTCCTATGTAACAATAAAAAATAAAACAATCTAATGGAAATTTAACGCAAACATAATTAATAGCTTATAAAATCAATTATAATATTATAGATGTAATATTTACAACTTTACATATTTTTTTTTACATAGTTATTTGATTATTTATTAATAAGATGATGATTTTACTAACACATAATTTTATTTTTATTGCTCGTTGGAAATTGGTTTACATTAAAATCATTATAGTCATTGTTACATATTTTATCTCAACTGAAAAATGCAAATTTTATACATATGAGAATTATTTATAGGTACTGTGTTTTTTACGATTACGGTTGATCGCTGAACTTAATTCTATTATTGATTTTTAAAACTCGGAGACGATCGATGCAATGAGTGTTGTATTGCGTGTAGGGCAGGAGTTTATCATTTACGTTGGGCGATAGCAATTATCATTATCGGGAGTGTAAAAGCACGCGAAACTACCTTTATAGAAATACTAGTTTCATTTTTGTTAAGGTTCCTATCGCAATAAAATAATACCCAAATAAAATACCAACACTAATATCAATGAACTTCATACAATTTCTATATCCATAATATTATTATTAAATCGTTTGATTATTCCACGTACTTTTTAGTCGTAATTTTACGGCCAATCGGATGACTTTTATAGTTTTTAAACTAAAAATTAACTAATAATAATTATTTTATTTCTTATCTGAAAATATTGAGTATAGGACCATCCATTTTAAAGATGTTTTATATACTGACATTTTTAAGAAATGTTATAAAAAATAGAAAACTAACAATTGAAAATATATAATTTTAAGTGGTTTTGGGTCAGTACTATTTTTTATTGATTTAACAGCGGAATTAACAGCGGGATTAAAAGCGGATTTAACAGCGAAATTAACAACGGAATTAACAGCGGACTTAACAACAGATTTATTAGCAAAATTAATAGAAAAATTAATATAATTAATAATATAAATTGGAATAATTACATTTGTTTAAAAACACGTTTACAGAAAATAAACAAAAAGTCGTTTTAAAATGGTTTAAAAGTTGTCATACCTATTACTTATTAGTAAAATAGGACGTATGATAGAAGACGACATATTAGAGATGATGTCATCTGTTTTTCACTTTAATTATATTGATCAATATTGTGTGTATAAACATTTTTTTACTATTTTAAATGTATGCTAGTTGACATTTTTGTAAAACATAAATGAGATAGTCTCCAAAACGGCCCTCGTCCACGTAAAATTTTATGAATTATAGTTTCCTAGTATGGTTAAAGATTTTTAAAGATACTTAATTAGCTACAAGTTTGTGATAAGAACTAAAATCTAAAGACTTAAACTGTGTTCGATAAACTGCTGATAAACATATCTGTTATCACAGGCCTAGACTGTATACACAGGCTTCGTCCTGTTTAGTTAATAAAATAAAATAAAATACCGATATTCTAACGATAATAATCGGTTATTCACTTATATTATGACGAAAATCATAATTTGTCAAGTTTATGTCATGTGATCTAGTATAGTTCGAATCAATGAAGTATTGACAACACTAAGTAATAATAAAAAGCATTACTATATATATTTTTAATGTCAACTTCTTGGAGATTAAAATTAAGTCAGAACGTTTAATTTAAATTGATTTAAACTGTGACTAAATAATATTCTGATTCTATATTCATACTGATAAGACATTTGAATTTTGGTACTATTGTAAAATTTCGCTATAATGTGGTTCATTTGTATGGATGCGATATGGAATCAGAGAATTTGGAGTACCACGTTATTTAAAAATCTTTTATACTCTTGCATATTAGACCTGAGCTATAACTTAAGTTTTAACCACATTTCAAAATTAGTTAATCATACACGCATATTGTTTACCATACCGAGGAATGAATCTAACCTAACCCATATTTTAAACAATTTTTTACAAACAAATTTTTTTGGTAGCGATAACGAGACTCATATATGTGCTTAGTCCTATAACGAATTATATCGGACGTTACCCGGATGGTGGTCAGACTTTCCTGACAGGTGGCTGGAGTGGCCACGAGTGCCTCTTGTTCCGACCACGGTATTTGCACTGGAGCACACGCTTAAACGCTTGTCGGAATACCTTGTTGAAAATGGTATAGAACACCGGATTAACCATGGAGCTGGCATACCCTAACCACGTGACTAGATCGATGAGGCCTTTGTTGGTGTTAGCCTCGCAGTTAGGACACATTGACGGCAGTAGGTTGAGCGCGAAGAACGGAGTCCACAGGAACACGAATGTGAAGAACACGACGCCCAACACTTTGGTAGCTTTCTGTTCCAGCCGGATGATGCGGCCGTGTCGATACGAATTTCGGATCATCATGCTCGACCGACTTGCATTGTTGGATCGTTGCGGCTGCACTTGTAATTGTTGCTGTGGTCGTTGCTGCGACGGTAGGCCCAAAGTCGACCCATACCGAGTGAGCGGCGAGTTCCGTTTGCCGTCGGTGGACGTCACCGCCGCGTTGGCCGTCCGTTTCCGTATTAGTTTTTGCGTCATTGCTCGGCGCAACGGTTGATCACCGTAATCGGGCATCAACGTCGTTTTGGACGCGTTGGTTGTGGCCGACCACTCGGTTACCGTTTCGACAGCCAGCGTGGTCGTTTTCTTCTGCTGTTCTGGTGGCTGCAGCGTAGTACGGGGCGGCGGTGTCCGTTCGGCCGGTGCCGGTCTTCGGGGCGTCGAGAGCGGCGATGGTGACATGGCCGCGGTGGCTGCGTCACCGCTGCTCATCAACACGGAACCCCGCCGTCGACGTCGGCGAGGAGGCGGCGGCAACAGACAGATCTCCTCGTCCAGTCCGGGTTTCCGTTGGTATTCCGGTTTGAGCAGCGTGCCGACGATTTTTGGTCCACTGTCCGTCGGCATCTCAACGCCGGTGTACACCGTGGTCGGTTCGATCGTTATCCGACGGAGCTCGTCCTCATGAAAGCTCCGGACCCTGGTCGGACGGCCCTGGTATTGAGAAGGAGAATGATGGTGATGCGGGTGATGATATTGCGGGTGCGGATGACGGTGATGGTTGTGGCCGTCGAACCGTCGACGCATCGATTCGTGCAGCGTGCCCGACCGTCGTCGTCGACGCCGCCGCTGCCGTTTGGCCCGCCGACACCGCGGCGTACCTGTCGTAGCTTCTTCGGAGCACATCGAATCGCAAGCGCCGTCCTCATCTACACCGTAATCGACGTCATCGTCGTCCACGCCATCACCGGTGTCGGATAATCTGTGGACAAAAGCTAAAAATTAATATAAAAATTCGATATTAATTTAATTATTATTTATTTTGTACCTGAGAAACATACATTTTTGTTAAATAAAATTAATAGATGGGTACCTACAAGGAGAATTGTTATTTATTGGGGGAATTTTAATAAATATATAAAATTACATAACATGTTAACAGCTGGGAAAATTAATTTATTGTCAAGAATATGATAATAAATTCGGGTTAAATAAAAGAAAAACATTTCAACTAAACTATATTTAATAACTCGCAACAATATACGTTATTATTACTATAAAGTTTAAAATTTGCGTAATTGAACTGAGTAAAAACAAAAGAACACCATAAGTAGGATTCTACATTTAATACTGAAAGATATGTTAAGGCAAGAATAACTATGATTAATAGGTATTTGGTGTAATAAATTATAGACAATATTTTATTTTTTGTAATTAAATTATTATTTAGGGTGGGATTTAATCTTAAGATACACATAATTATGTGATAATAATTGGTCCAACTAGACAAACAATGTTTTCTTGTCGACTGTAATGTATAGTATTTACATTTTGGAACATTTTATTTTTAGAAACTTTTAACTTTATACTATACATACAACTTAATAAATATTTAATCTTTATATGATTTATATCAACTTTTGATTTTTAAACGACAACCTCTATTTTTAATTTCGGAATCGTATTAAGATGGTTTTAAAATTAGTTTTAATTAGCTATTATTAGGTTTACAGAAACTCTATTGAAAGTATAATAATGAATAATAAAATCAATATATTACTGTTTGATAAAGATTTATAGATATATTTTAGAAATGTAGCAATATTATATTCATAATTCAGTTTTAAACCGTTATAGTATTCGTTATTATTATTTGATTTAATAAGTTTTAATTTGAAAAAAATACATATTATCACATAGAAACACCTAATATTAGATGTTTATACAGATCAATATAGATTTTGCCGGATATAAATTATAAACGCTTAAATTAATTAAAACAAATAGCTTAGTATATTTCTGAAATGAAATACAAGGGTTGTCATTTAAAAATCAAAAGTTGTGGGTTGATTATGATATATCGGTAAAGGTGAAAACTATAAGACTACTAAAATATTTATAAATATGGTAAAATTAGGAACTCGTATGTACTTTTACTAAAAAAATTCGAAAAATGTCTAAAATGTAAATACTTTTCCAAATAATGAGCGTTTTATGTTAACAGAATCACTCTGTATAGGTGTGGAGGTTATATAAAACCGTATAAAATCTAGACCATTTTTCGCTGTCTCCAAAGAACGTGTGTACAGAAAAACAAACATCACCCGTTATCGAATCTATTGTATGTCTACAACGAGGGAGTCAGATAGGTCAGTTTACGGTCATCTAATCGTCTGAAGATTACGTCATAACGTTTGTACAAGAAAATGCTCTAAAGAATTCGCTCAAATTTTTTTATTTAAAAAACATTCAAGTATCGTCTATTTTCTTTTAGATTCTGAGCGAAGCAAGGATGCATTGGTTTTACGATGATGTGTTTTAAATTTATTTTTTAAATTATTTATTTATTAATTTTTTTATGTCTGACCCAAAAGTTTTATAAGAAGAAATGCTGAAAATTTGAGACATTTAATTTATAATAGGCTTAATTTTAGTTTTTAAGACCTGAAAATTTAATACAGTATTAAAATTCCACCATTCTAGCTACACACAAAGAATTGAAAATTCAGCCGATACAATAATTTTTAATAGCCATTTCATTTTTTTCAAAAATATGTGTAATTTTGCTATGAAATATGTTCGAATTTCGGAGAAATAATAGATCTATAAACTTGAAATTTCGAACAAAAACGTATGTAGGTACATTATGAAGGCAAAAATTATTTAAAAAATTTTACTCATCCTGTGCAACTTATAGCAATTTTCAATTTTGAGACATTTAATTCATAATAGGTATAACTTTTCTATTTTATAGGAGAATTATATATATTATTTTTTAAAAATATATTTTTTGATCACAAAAATAATGGTAAAGTCTACATTTTTAGATCTTTAACGAATTTTTGGAAATTTAACGATTTTTCCGTGTTTGCTTAAAAGATTTAGGTATTATTATTTTTTTCAACAGTGTTATGAAGTCTAGTAGCAGCCAATGATGTGCTTGGGGTTCTCGGTTCAAATCCCTTTACATCCAAATAATTGTTTACATTTTTTTCAACATTTTTTGTTCATTATATAATATAATATCATATCATTATATATTATTTATATAATATACAGTTATTGTCAAGTATATTCACCGAAGCTTCGTTCAGAATCGTTATTTTTTTTTAAATATAGGTTTTATCATTGCTTTCAAATTTAATATTGATCAAAAAAATAATGGTGAAACCAAATTTGGTGGTCAGATTTGGTTTTAAATTTATATCAAATTGAGATTTAACAATTTTATCATATTCGTTTAAGAGGTATATTTTTTGTTGTACAACTGTGGTCTATTAAGTGGTCTATTGGGAGCTGACGGTGTTGTCTTGCGCGGAGTCTTCAATTCGAATCCCTTTACATCCAAATAATATTTTGCACTCTTTTCAAAATATCATCGCTCAGAATACTTTTTTTTTTAGAAAGAAATGATTTATCTCAAGACTCCAAATTCGATCTTATTATAAGTAATACTAGAATAACTAACTTAAAAATTAATAAAAATGCATAACACTCCAGTCTAATGTCTTATTTCATATCTACCTATACAAAATGAAATTATTTTATATTTAAAAAGATTATATATATATGTATATTATATATATATATATATATATATATTATTTACATAATCTTCATCTTTTACTTTGCTTTCTATCTTAATTATTTGGGGTTTGCCAGTATTGCCATCCTAGTCCTTAATATCACTGAACTTATATTTCGAATATCCTTCACTTACACCAACGAAATTTATATCATTAATTATCTCATTCAAGCATATAGAAAATATATAAAAATTTAGATAAAAAAATCATATTTCTAATTGTAATTCTACTCGTCTGTTTTAGAATTCTCATTTTTTAATTGATATTGTCGTTAATATTTAAATACATGATATGCAGAGTGTATGTATATTTTTCTTTAAACTGGTATTTTTAATTTTATATAGAATGTGATTAGCTTCTTAATACACTAAAATGTTATTAGTTTTCACATATTTTGGTATGTAGACTATGCTCGTATTATATTCATTGAATAAATATTTTAAAACTATTAAAATTTGTTTTAAAACATCTACCTAATGAAATAACTAAGTAATCTACAAAAAGTAATCTACAGAATTCTCTGAGGCATATTATTTTACCTAATCTCATTATTTTTACTTGATTTATATATATTTCAATCATTTTACTGTTATTTATTTTTAATTTTATTTATTTATCTTTACCTAAAAATATTTGAACCTAATACCAATTTTTTAAATCATATTATAGATTGCCCTAAATTTATACCATTTCATTAGTTTTGTTTTCTATATTCTTATTTAATTGGTCAACGATAGAGCATGTGGTTTTACGACTTTTGTTTATTATTGTATTATTATTTTGGAAATAATTTAAATGTTAATTCACTTTATCAGTTATGAAAAGTTAGTTATTCATGCGTACGTAATACTCTTTATACTACCCGCAAAAACTTCGTAAATATTAAATAAAAGTTTTAAAATTAAAATTATTCGTTTTAAGTTAGTAGAATAGTAACTAAACGTGAAAGCATTAAAAACTTTTCACATTTGGCACCTTAGAATAGTATTTAAAAAAAAATATATAAAATCATAATTCAGCTTAAACTTGCACACTTAATAATTACTAGATCACATTCGACTACATTATATTGAATTGAAAATAATAAACGTTTTCTTCTATACCTACCCTTAAAATCAGTTCGTATACGAGTATGATTTAATATATGGTAATTTAAATAGTCTAACCTTTTAATTACGTATTTTATTATGACGTGGTTATAAATGCATATAGCATATTAAAAGACTAAAGTCAGTATGACCATATATAGAGATAGACCTATTTTGTTATCAATTATGAAAACTATTAAAAAATATTAGTATTAGCAAATTCTGTGCTATCAGCTGGGCCATAGAGTACTGTATGAGCTAAACGCTACAGTGTGGAAGAAGAACATAGATATACCATTATTGATATTATGATAATTTAGTTTTTAATAGGCTATGGAAACATAAAGTATATTGGTGACATTGGAAAAGATATAGGTAAAAATGGATAACTTAGACAACTAGGATCTAATTATTTACCGCATACCATAGGTATATAACATACCTAAATATAACCAAGTCTAAACATTTCTGATATTACGGGTATTTTTTCGGTACATAATACCATGACAAAATAGATAGGTATGTCAGCAATAATACGAATTTTAGTCCGATATGCGCATCCCCACTTTTCCCCATGTATTAGGTTTTCCGCTCTCCATTCAATTCTGTGGTGATAGCTTGGAAATCTATGATTGATATATGTAACCAATGAGAGGTGGAGAACTTAATACACGGTAAAAAGTGGGGATATTTCACAGAGATGTGCGTATCACAATGTTGCTGACATACCTATCTATTTTGTTATGCATAATACCCTATTTAGATAAGTATAGGAGATTTCGTATCTATACCTTTCTTATCTTCATATAAGCCTTTATTAAGTAGACTCTCATATTATCATTTGTGCTCATTGAGGTTTTCACTTTTACTATATACGTGTAATATAGTATTGTATGGTATAATATATAATATAATATAATATAATATATATTATAATATTATGATTTTTAATATTTTTATATTGTTTCTTTATATACGAGTTTTATATATGTATTATAATAATTATGTACAAAAGTATTAAATTAAAAAAAAAAATTGCATTATAGTAATAAGTGTTTGTTTGAACCTTTTTCAAATATACATATTCTAGCTGGTTTCAAAAATAATTGATCTATTTATGTATATTAAAACCCGACTACTTTAATAATGAAAAAAATAAAAGCCACGGGCGGGTCTTAGTCCATCGATTAGAATTTGTTTAATTTGAATGTTTTACGAGGTAAATTAAAATATAAAAACGCGATCAGTCTACTGGATCGTTTTTCGAATTCCAACGTGTATTTACTTTTATAGGTATATATATAGCTGTTATCGATGCGATTTTTATTAAACTTTCGTAGAGCAGCTATATAATAATCATTTTCTTTTGGCCCGACTATGTCAATCCAATTTCTCCGAAACTTTATTTACTAGGTACCTATATAGCAGAACCAGGTACATATCACAAACTACTCTGTCCCTAACAAATATCGTGCCCTCGGCAAAGAACACCCACGCTCACCATTCAAACTATTGGTTTTGTTACATAATCCCAAGATAATAATTTATAGAAACCCCCGAAATATAATAACAGCAATTCCTCTTTACCCGTATGCTAATTTTAAAGGGTTTTTTTTCTATATTTAAAGTGATATTACTATTATTTTTATTATATGAATGTGATAATTCATAAATCAGAATATTATGGTATATAACAAGTAAAATAAATCAAAGTAAATATATTATGTGTTATAGTGTTTATATATTATTATTATTATTATTATTATTATTATTATTATATATAAAAATAATCGTGCATAGGGATCGTGAAAAATAAATATTTAAAATGTACAACTTAGCATTGGGGTACTTATTTGTTTAGTCGTTGCACACAAGCGGTTTTTCACTGTAATGTACACCTTTTTTAATGGCGCAGTTTATATTATTATACTACCTAATATATATACATAATTTTGTTATTAAAGTCACATCTATAAGTAGACATTTTAAGAAGCAATTTGCAAAACCAATGTTAAACTACCTCAGTTAACCTGATGTCGTTTTATTTTAAATTACTGAATATAAATCATAAATACACTCTTGTAATATTAATACGAGATGCTTATTTTCTGATATATTTTGTAATATATAATGTTAATACAATCCGAAATCATTTTTTTTCATTATAAATTCTATGTATAGATATTTCAGTATATTTTGTGTAATGTGTTTATAGATTTTACAAACTTATTCGAAACGACTTGATAACTGTCTCTAATTATAAATATATGGTGAAGGATTACAGATTCACACGTTTCGCTTATTAATGTTACTAAATAATATATTATTCGTAAATTAATTATAATCAAGTGTATTTTAAAAAAAAGTATATTATTAAAGGCTATTTTTATTTTTGATGTGTAAACTTCTACAGGCACCTAAAACTCGTAGGGTATCGTAATTCTATGCAAATCATCTAACGTTACGTTACGTTACATTATGATAGGTATCTTTACGTTACAGTATTTGTGTAGTTATACTTATTTACGGAGATTATGCGAGATAACATATGGATATTTATGGATAAAAATGAGTTATAATTACGAACATTAATACGTTTTGTAGTAGACAAATCTAGAAAAACTGTGGGAATATAATTTCAAATAAAATTGTATTTTATATTTCACAATCAAGTAGATCTATTGTTTCGTTTTAAATTCTGACATATAAACCGCACACAATGGTATCCAGCACAGAATAATAATCTAAAGGGGCGTTGTGGATGCAATTTTTTTACATTAACGACACTATAAATCATCATATAATACCATGTTATCAAATATGGCGAAAAAAATAAACGGTATCAATATATGAGTTATAACTTGTTTTAATGCATTTCGGGACATGGCGTTATTAAAAATAATAAATTATATTGAAGATAATAATATAGGAATACTTATAAGTTTTACAATCTTATACCTATATAAAAATGCTAACTCCGAAAACCGTTTTTCCATGAAAAAAACAAATCTATTTATTATTTGATTCCTCGGCCCGTTTTCGCCACCAATAGACGCTTTTACCGATACCATTTTCAAATGGTTCGATTCTCTGATTGTTTTGAGATTTTTACGCCTTTAGTTACTCTGTATTTTCGCCTTTTTGTCGACCTTTCAACGCCACAGCCGGGAAGAAAAATGCGATTTCCAACTAACCGATTTTTGTTATCACTCGACGTTCTACCGCATCGTCGTATTATTGCTCTGAACTTCCGAAATTGGCTTAAGTGACATTTGTAGGTCTTTTTTGACTCTGCGGACTACTTCGGATTTGCGTTTCTCGGACGTTTAAACGCCCGACTGAACGTTTCTTTGTTTATCGATCGTTCCCGATTGACGTTCATTCCAAATATGCGTATAATGATGAAAGTCTTCATAATATTAAAGACAGAATATTTATATTGTGTTAAAATGTAAAAACAAATACTATCATAATTATTAAACTTATGAATAAAGTATTTTCCTTCTTCTTTTATTTCAGTATATATAAATATCTATAATAATATCTCAACTATTCATAGTCTACCACCCTAGTCTTCAACTTCCATTTAACTCGATCTCCTACTGTAAAAAACTTAACCAACTTCAAGTTGGTTACTTGTTAAGTAATATAGGAGTACTACATCATCTTTATATCACATATCTTCCTCTTCACATATTTTCCTTACACAATACTAACTCATATTAATTTATTACTGCTCCTGTTTCTTCCTACCTAAAAATATCTAACCAGTCATCTCAATCTATTCTCCTCATTTTATTTACTATCGATGTTATCCTTTACTATATCTTATACACTCACTTCTTATTTTGTCTTATCTAGTGAATATATTCATCTACCTTAACGCTCTCATACATCATTAAAAACTTCAGCACTCTCTTATAAAGTTTACCTTTTTACATAATTGGAATCCTTTTCTCGCACAAAATACTGACACTTCTCTCTATTTTATCCATCTACACTTAGTCCTGTACTTTATATTTTCTTGGAAGCCACTATCTTTCTGTGGAACAAATCCTAAATACTAAACCTCCGAACTTACCTTTTAATATTAGCTCCGTATTCTCTTTTTTAAAACCGTACTGCATATATTCTATCTTACTCCTACTAATCCTGAATCCTTTATCTTTACTTTTAATTTCATGCAAATTTATAAAAAAGGAAATTTTCATAAATATGACAAAATTATAATAATTATTATTTTTATTTGTTTTGTATTCAATTCATTATTTATACGTACTTATTTAATACAAATTTACTTGTATACATAATGCATATTTTCAACAATTCAAAAAGTTAGATATCTCAATTAACATTTTCTTTATCTTTGATAACTTTGAATTTTAATAATAATTATTCATATATATTTTATTTTTATCGTGACACGCATAATTTATTCCTAATTATTTTTACATTATAATCGTAGAATTTTTTTAAGACACAGCTTTAAAAAGAACGAATTTATCTATTTATTTAGTCCAATTCATCGGCACAGTTGATAAAATATCACTTATTATGATCAAAAATAAAAACGGGAGACAGAAATTAAATCTGTTCCTTCCGTATTGTATTATAATATACCTATACAGAATGTTTATTGCGATCATAAGTTCTACAAGAAAGTTTAGAATAAAATATGAGTGGTAATTTAAAAATAGTAAGTTTCTACATAGAGTTATATATTGAAAATAAAAAAATATTAAACGGTCTATGATACGCGATGAACAAAAAAATTAGTCAGTATATTTGATTTTATTAATAAAATACTAGAAAACAGTAAATCAAACATATCTGAAAAAATGGGTTTTTTTTAGAGAGAAATTACAATACACGAATAAAACTAATAAAAACCAATGGGATTTTTATTAAAATAAAATAAAAAATAATAATAATAAAAATTGTCCTTACAGTTTACCCGACCTTTACATAATAATGTATGAATGTATATATATATATATATATATACAAGTGTCGGGCAAGATTTAATTATTTCTTACCATATAGTCGGTAGGTATGTAGAATTAACTTTATGACTAGAGACACAATATTTCCCGCTAGGTACGTGCGAGATGCCTGGAATGCCTGGATTTATTAAGGGGATTTCGAATAATTTCGTATTTTAAACATTATTTTAATCAACACGTCGTATTAAAACAAATAAATTAATTAAACGAGTTTTATATTAGGGATATGTATTTTTATTTTTATTTTATTTTTTATTCGTTTTGTTTCTATTAGTCGTCTCCCATAATATTTACGAAGCGGCATAATTAACATTTCCCAATTACACGGATGGTACGCAATATTCTCAACGTGAGCAAACATTATATTATATTATATTATACAACAGTGCAGTCCCAAGAAAACTTTAGCGTAGGTAGTCGTTTTTATTATATTTATTTATTTTTTTTTTTATACGAAACAAGTGCATATTAAAGGGAAAATTCAGCGGCGCCAAACACCATTTTGAAGGTGTAATAAGTTTAAATAATAGCACTATAATGAAGGAGATGTACTCTACGAGGCATATTACTTGTCAAATTAACGAGTTTCTCTACGCCTATTTACAAGAAGTACTTCAGAATAATTGTTGAAAATCATGTAGGAACATTTTCATTTACTATCACAACCAAATTTGTTCAACCTGCTCATGTTAAAATACCGTTTGACATTCATTTCGTGTTATGTATTCCTCATGAAATTCCCTGTGAATATGACCATCCAGCGACTATAGTTATGTTCAAATTAAAACGACTTTTAGCTGAGTAAAATTTAGATCATAGTATATTATTAAATGTTTTATAAAAATATAACCGTGTGTGCTTCTTAAATAAACTACGTTATTATTATGAATTAACATTTTTCTCGATATTAAAATTTGTTGAGCTAAAACCACGTCAACATTTGAACAAATTATATATATGTATAATATAGATAATACATAGTAATCATTTAAATACTGAAGGAATCGAAGATTGCTGACGGAACCGATCACTTGTATGGGCGTTTTAGTATATTGTAGATATAATATTTCGAAACTGAAAAATAATTCTAAGCAGACATTGGTTTACAATAAAATGTTCTCAAATTTTTTGTGCTCATAAAAAACGCGTTTGTCTAGAATTTCAAGACATTACAGCTATAATGCGAAATAAGAATATATGATATATAGATTTACCTTGTATAAAAATTTTATTCTTTAACTACTAGGAATTTCGAAAAATGATACATTTGTGCCATCTGTGTCGAATAGCCAGTCTATATATAAATACGAGATAGGGAAAAATTTTGATCATTAACCAAATTGCTGAGAATAGATGCATATACATAAAATAAAATACATCATTATAAAGCCAATATATTTGTAAAA
This sequence comes from Pemphigus obesinymphae, assembly GCA_025469235.1. NCBI lineage: Eukaryota > Metazoa > Arthropoda > Insecta > Hemiptera > Aphididae > Pemphigus > Pemphigus obesinymphae. The sequence goes on along the minus strand of JAIPRL010000795.1, from coordinate 82,223 downwards.
TTTGTTGAGAATCTAAAAATAATTTAAATTACATATTCATAAATATGAGTATGTGATATAAACTCTAGATGAGCAAACACAAACATATATGAGTTTGTATTTATAAATGGACGGATGAGCTTATTATACTCATTACACTTATTATACTAGCCTTACAAGAAATATAGAGTGGATACAAAATATGTAGACTAAATCAAAATATTTTATTTTATTTTAATTTTCTTAAAATATGTTTCTAAAGTTTCATACAACATTATTGGAACAACTTCAAATATTATTTTGATGAAACCGCAAACGTCACGGGTTTTTAAACGTCCAAAATTAAATGGAAATGATAAATGCATATTTTTCATTTTGCAAACGAAAAGAACTCCAGAGACTAAATAAGATAGATGCATGAAGTAAAGTTTAAAATTTAATCATATTTAATTATTAAAAATTATTTTACATTGCGAATGTTTGAAAGAGCGTAAGTAGCCCGAGTGGTTCGATTATACATAGTATCAAATTTCAATCTTTGCAAACAAATGGTTCATTACCTTTAGGTTTTTACTCTTTTAATGATAATGTTCATTGCAGATTAAAAGAAACTTTTTAAGAATAATTCATACAGAAGAAAGATCAACTAGAAATCATTTGACTCGTGGCTTTTCCAAATTGAATTTTATTTATCGTTTAATCAAGGCCTTAATAATCATTTGAAATGTTGTTCTCCACATAATAATATTTTATAAAGAAAATTGTTTTGATGACATATTTTGAATACTTTATGATAATAGTATTTACAAAGTATTTGGAATGAATCATAAAAAGTATTCAAAATATTTTTTGAATTAATTTTTTTATATGTATATTATACCTTATATTATATGTAGGTACTAGATTTTAATAATACAAATATTATCTACGTAGAAATTAAATAATATTTTTGAACATATTAATTTAAATTGTCATAAATTTGTATATTTTTTGTATCTTTTCATTATTTTACATTTCGAGTAAATAATTTACATTGGAGTTTGATGAAAACATAATGAAAATGTTTTCTTTTAAAAGTTGGATTAGAACCTTAAAAGATTATTTTCAATAAATAAAATACTTATTATAATAAAATAATTTTAAATATTATATGAAATACTGATATATTGAGTAGTTCGCAACATGTAATTTATTTCATTGGTAAATTTCAAATTAAATTAAAAATGTTTTCACTATACAGTATTATTATTTTTCAACACTTTTTGAATATATTTAAAATAAATATGATATTTAAACAAATCAATAATTCACAACAAAATGTAAATAGTCGTATTGAATAATAGAGCAACAAAAATAGTTATTAAGGATAGGAGACCCATATTTTTTCCATTAATATTAATTGCCCATTCGCCCCTCAATTACTTTTTGTCAAAGAATATACAACATATATTCACTTTAAAAATACATACTTTTAAGAGGACATTATACCGATGATTTTCAGTGATAATTACAAGTTTACGCAAAATAGTTAAAACGGATTCAGTAAGTGATTTTAATGTTAAAATACCTATTATCAAATCGATAGAGGATAACATTTTGGAATGGACCTCATTTAGGATTATTAATTTATTACTTTAAAAAAACGTTATTAATGCATTACATTTTTTAAAACTACAATAACTTTTTTAAACAAATACATTTAAAAACCGAATTCACTCAAAAACGTTGTTCTTTGTTGATTTTATAATCGGTGTATTTACATTAAAATTACTTTAAAAACCTATTTTAACATCTTTGCGTACATTACACAACAATAAAAAGTGGATGAGACACAGTCCAATTTAAAATGATTATTTTTTACTCTTTAAGATTTTTTTCTATCTTTTAATTATTATATTTTTATATTTCTAAAAATGTCTTAAAAATTAAAAAAAAAATTTAAAAAACATAACCCCTTAAAATACTACTTAATACATAATTCATACATACGTATATAGGTATTTAATTTATAAAATACAAAGTATTGTATTTAGTATATAATCGAGTGAGTTATCAAATATCACTATCATTATTCTATTATATGTATATACGTATACCTATATACTTATATTATATACATTATACCGAAATAGTTTGTAGTTTTAAATAACAGTATTGATAAAAAGTTGCTTATAAATTTATTTTTTTAAATATGTATTTTTTTTTTTTTTTTACTTTATTCATAAATGTAATGAAACGCATATAAATGGTTTATAAAGCTAATTGGTGTAATCGTACTTATACGTTATACTTTCAATGAGCCACGGTTGTATTCGTTTAATTTTTAGTGGTAAGCAAAATATATTTTTATCAGTATGACTTTTGATAAGATAATAATATTGTTATTGTTTAAACAGATAGTGCGCGAGGAATAATATGAATAACTTTCCCGTTACTTTCTCAATTTGTTTATAGGTATAATCATAGTGATAATATAGACGAGCAATACGTTAATGGTGTGACGATACTGACGAATCATATAGTACACACAGATGGAATTGATGATGAGTTTATTTAGACGGGACTACTCGTCTGGCAAGTGTCAGTTACAGCCGGGGAAACTGCGGACAAAACGTCCGGGAAATGAATTTTCGGCCGCGTAATCCCTTCAAGGCGGCGTGGCGTCGAATAATCTTGCGAATATCGAGTAATCCCTGGCAGTAAATACTGTATGGCGTATATAGATCGTAAAAAGACAATGCACCAAATACGTTCCGATATTTTAGATGCTAAGCCAATGAATTGTCGTTTTTGTGGTTCGATAAACCCTGCGTATTTCAAACTGTATAGGTACCTACTCGTACAAATGTCCGAAAAATTTACAGAAAACATATCAAAACATTTAAAATTAATATGCTATTATAGCCAAGTATAAACATGACTCGGGGAGACAGTTATATAGTAGGCCTTCATAATGGAAAATATTAAAGCGTACCGCACCCTTACCGGATTTCTGATTCACTTTTTACATTTTATTTTATTTTTTTTTATTAAATATTGATTACGTTTTCAGTTAAATTATTGTACAACCGTAACATTATCAACAGTTTTCCAAATAGCGTATTATTATAATATTGATCGCACCGAATCAAAAACATGAAGATACCATAAATGTGTTCAATACCTCCAATACAGAATTAAACGATTTAACAGCAGAGTTTAAAATATACCCGTTTGTTTTTCTAACAAACTTGTGTGATTAAGTTTAGTCATAGTGATACTAAAACTTTAGTATAATAATAATTTAATAATGTGAATTCATATATAATATCCTTATAACCCATATTATTGTTTATGATCAAATTAGGCTAATTATTATTATTTTAAATAACGTTAAAAATAAATATATATTATAGAAAATAACAATACATATAAGTACAATTAATATATAAAAAGAAAATGTGTCTAGTCTAGAGTATTCAAAAAAGATTATTGGTAACAATTTGTTTCGACCGTATTATCAGGTCATATATTATACTGCTGTGTTTTTATGATAAACATTTATTTGTATTTTTATAAGATTACCTAGGTACCTATTAAATTTTTTTGAACATTAAATGTATTTAAATGACGTATTTTTAAATATGTTCAAAAAATCAAAATAATTATTTATAAATTATATTATAATATGTAATTAATGCGTTAGATATTGAACAGTCTAGAAAAGGTATGATTTATCAAGTTTCTTACTAAATCAAACGTGTTTTTAATTACTTAAAATGTTTTAACTTGAAATTATTTCAATGTCAATGATCGTCTATAATAGCATTATATTAATGACACAATATATTACAATACCTACTTTTTTAAATAAAACAAAAACAAATATTAAAATAAAGTAATTCATACAGAAGTAAAGTAAATTTTTGATCCTAACCATATGGCACTTAGGACTTGTTGAGTGGCCCCACATATGTCATAAAGATTTAGATTATACAACAGATAGGAAATATTGTGGAACACAAAATACCTACTTTACTTCATTTTTCCTTTTCAAAATCCGATAAATTAGTTTGATAATGAAGCCACGATTTTTAAAAATATAGTTTTGTTAGATTTTATCTATTAAAGAACCAGATAAGTCAATGATTTATGGGCTTTTTTTCAACTCGTGAATATACTCACTCTGATGGTCATAAACGAGTATATTATGTGTTATTTATACACTCGTAAGTCGGAACATTTATAAATTACTAATATACAAGTATATATAATTTGTTTTGAATATTGTAGTATTGTATTTGGTTTACGTTAAACAATTATTCAAATTACATTTAAATATTTGATGTTATTATTTTTCATTCAAATTAAAATTTACACATAATTACAGAAAGCTTTTATAATGTTAAGAAAACAAATTATTATTAAGCTTTTTTATTATTTATTCAAGTTGCAATATTTAATTTAGTATGTTATTTATTTACATTATATTTTAAGGATTTAAGTAGATATTTAAAATTTAAATGAAATTATGAAACGTATGGAACTATTTGTATTCAATATTCATAAAGGCGCTCTGGGGGAAGGGGTACAATATATAAGGCATTTACCATTTCGTTAGAGAATGATGAATATTTTATTTTATTTAAACATAAAATTATAAAATGAAAATAAGTCTATACATAATGTACACTAGTATGTTATATACAAATGTCGAGTTTGAAAGAAATGTGACATTTTCATTTAGGTGTCGCCTAAACATTTTAATATTTAATCGTAAAATCCAAGACAAACCATATTTGGCTACCTGTGTTTGTATTTTAATTTCTTTATATTTATAATTCAAAAAATATATATCATTTCATAAAATGAAAAGGAAAAATTATAGTTATAGGTATGTTTTTTATTTATAATATACCTATAATTTCACTCTGATAACGTAGCAAAGGTAAGAGTACTATGTACAAAAAAAAAAAGCATAGCTATTTCTTTTCTATGCTAATTATTCTATAATTAGAATAGTCAACTTGATTTAATTTAAATCAACATATAGAGCTTCTGAGTTGTTCTCATTTTACAGACAGTTCACGAGAGTACAGTCCTTGTATATTACTTGTCGTGATTTAATACGGGTTAAATTGGTACACTGTGAACACTCACTCGAATCGGTCGGGCGACGGCGGTTTCGACTCGGGCGAGGCCACTTTCTCCAAGCCCCGGGACAGTCTGAGCATTTCGGCGCCGAACTGGTGTAGGGCCGACATGGTGGACGGCGTGGGCTCCGAGTCGGGTAGCCATAGTTCGCGAGTGTCCAGTGACGTCATTTCCGTGTCAGCCGATCCGACGGACGGGTTGTGCCGGAACGGCGTGCTCCGGCAACTCACGCTGGGCGTTACCGGCCTGTGATCGCGGTGGTGATGATGATGGCGATGGTGGCGATGATGGTGGTGACCCGTCCGTGGGCTACCGTCCACGCTGCAGTCACCGACCCCGTCGTCGTCGTCATCGTCGTCGTCGTCGTCGTCGGCGGCGGCGCCGGCAGCGGACAGCACTTCCACCGTCAGCGCTCCGTTCCTGGACGTCGTTCCGGCTCCGCTCCGGTTGGTGGCCACCACCATCCCCGTCGATCCCAAGGACGCCGTTCCTGTCTGTGGACGGCTGTCACCCGTAGACACCGTCATTGCACCCGTCAGCTCTTCTCCTGTGGCCGACCGGACGTCCGTCTCGTCCGAACGAGTCCTCCGGTAGTTCCGGCGCAGCATACGCCGCCAACTCCTCCTCGTTGTATCTGTGACAAAACCGGTTGTACTTTATTAATATTTTGTTTTATGAACACGAATATAAACATATATCAGTGACGTTCAAAGACGCCCCCTTTGAAATTTTCAACATAAAATAATGGGTTTGCGCGAAAAAACCACAATTTTTAAATTTACGAAACTGATACAGTTGATTTTAGCATTTGATGACCAGCTCTATACAAACTTAAACATTGTAAAATTATTTAAATTTTTACATTGGGGATTTTCTATAAAATTAATAGAAGTTCAGTTATAAAATTTAAAATTTACCGGAGTTTTTTATTTTTAAAAGTATTATAACTCAACTTATAATAGTTTTATTGAAAATCACCCATGTACAATTATAGATCATCTTATGATCATTAATTTTTTTATAGATTTTATTGTACGCTGAATTAACTTAGTTAATTTAGTAAAATATTTCAATGACGTCCTCTAGCTCAACTTAGAGTCGTATTTTTCGTATTCAATTATTGCCATCGAATTAAAAACTATGATATAACTTTTATTCTATCGTCCATGTGATCCACCCAATTTAACATTACACATTCCCTTTACATTGATTGGTATTTATCTTCGTAATCCAATGATTTAAAAACAATAACTTAGTTACTTATTAGTTTCAAATCAATATAACGTAAATAATTATGAAGTATAATTTATTTTCACAAAACGTATTTCCCTTGAACTATTTTGAAATACCACGTAAAATTGGTTTAAATTGGTTTTATTGAATCAAATAAAAATCTGTGTAGGTACATTAAAACGTTTGGTATGAAATAAGCTTAACTATTTTAAAATAAAACATAGGTATATTTTTGGGGGGGGAAAAATTTAATGTAAAAGTAACGTATAAACTAATATAATTCACTAAAAGTTCCAAATCTTAAAATAAAATGTACATATTTCAGAAGAAGAAAAATCGAAATTTTTAGGTATATGTGGCAAAGTCAATTTCGATCGGACAAGCTTTTGATAAATGATATGGTATGTAAACTAACCACAGAGGATACCATTCATACACGTATGTGTAACTGTTCTTTATGTAAGATATAAAAATGGTATTCCGCAGAGAATATATTGTTATCATACGATGACAAATCGACCGAATCACAAAAGAAGTAAACAACTGTTGAAATCGCAATATATATTATATTGTACGACGCACAACAATAATATATATTTACGCCAAGAGGCCAACAGTTAATGTATAATATCTTTTGTTAACCTTAAAAGAAATATTATAAAATATTATCCAATTTAATGCGTAGACACAGTTAGAATATTTAAGTGATCTATATTCTAAAATGCATTCATATATTCAATATTTATCAACGTAAATGATGTATAATAAATGTGTGTTATGTTAAAGAAAATGTAAGATTAATTAATAGTAAAATTGATTTTTATCTTTAGACAATTAAAATTTTAAATTCATAATACATAATATTTATTATAGATTTATCAAATCAAAGATATGGAAACATTGGAATGCTATAAAAGTTTTAACAAGGCTAAATGGTTTATTTCATATGATATTCTTCTAAAAATCAAGTCGTATGATCTTTGTATGAGGTTTATCGTATATAATATATATAGACCCAATATGATGTAATAGGAATAAACAATCATGTTCAAGAAATAAATCATTATTTTATTCTCCACCAATTAATAAAAAATACATGTTATACACCCCGGTAAATGTTCTAATGACCGCGGGTAATTCAATTCATAATTTAGATATATTTAACACCTCTTTACTCAATTTTTCTAATATTTTATCCAATTAATACTATTTACTATCTTACATATTTTTTTATGTCCTTAATTTATTAATAATAGTTTGTTTTATTTTGTATAATACATTATAATTTATTAATTCTTAAATTAATTTAATACATAAATAGTTTGTTTTGCATGATAATTTAAATGTTTAACTTAATTTTATTATTTAGTACTATTAGATTAATTCTTTTACCATGTACATATAAACTGTAAATTTATTATTTTGAAATTGGAAATTTATTTCCGTAAATAAATAAATAAAAATAAAAAAATAAATAAAAATTTTAATGTTAATTTCACTACATATATGGGACATAATGAGGTAATAAAATTGCATATATAAAATTGATAGAAGTAAAATATTTCTCTATAATTAGTGGGTATTGTAACATGATAATGTTAAATATAAACATAAACATATTAAACCCAACAAAATTATTATAGGTATAAAGATAAAAATATTTATATATGAATATGGAGTAATATATGAGGACGTCCCCATTTTACCTCAATTGCACATTTATTTTTCTATTTATATTATAGTAGGTGTACTTGAAGGTTATTAAACTTTAATCAACGTATATTTAATGAAAATATATTTAAATTTATGCACTTATGTATTAAATAAATTCAAAGTTAATTTAATTAAAACCAAATAATTTAATTAAAATTTAAAAACTTATTGTTCATTAATTTTATGTTTGAAATATGTTTATCATATTTTTATCGATAGCTCATATTATAATGAATGTTCAATTAGAAAACTTCAACTCGCGCTTAAAATTTTTATCATACATTGGCTTAAACACTTACAAAAGTGAAACTGCATTAAAAGTTAAAACCTGATAATGATATTGTAAACAAAAAACTAAATTAAAAATAATGAAAAAAAAATATTAAAAATTGGAATTGAAACCGAATAAAATAGAAAACAGTATTAAAAATTTTAAAATAAAACCGAAAAAAATCGAAAAAGTTATAGGAAATTAAAATCTAAATCTAAAAAAAGATAGTGAAATTACAAAATATAATTAAAACCCAAAAACGTAATACGGTATTGTAAATACTAAAATTATGACTACATATTATACTGAGTCCCCGCTAATTTTCGGCGGATATTAATGTTGAGTCTCGCATATATTATTATTAAAACACATAAATTAATGGATAAAATTTTAATTTTTTAAAATTTTGGACTATTTATAGTAGATTTTAAGATTTTGATGACTGTAAATGTCATTTTAATATAGTTTAATAGGATATTATTCTATATATAAGAACATATATAATATGTTACTTATTAAAGTCATTTTAATATAGTTAATAGTTGTAAATTTAAGTTTTAAGACATAAATAAAAACTTTATGGTTCGTTATCAATATTGATAATTCTTACTTAAACTGGTAAAATAAAAAACTTTTTTAATTTAAAATGACAATACAATATTATTGTTAAGTAGGTATATATTATAAATTATTATTCTTTAAATTTAAAATTAATTTTAAAAAAAACATTGGCCAAGGCCTAAAGGACAGAAGTGTTAACTTTAACAGATTAAAACCATTATCGGATTAAACCCCTTACAAAATTTAAACCATGAAAGCTTGATAATGGTGTTATAAATAAAAATAAAAATGGAAAAAAATGTAAAACCAGGTATCAATATCGAAATCAAAACAGAAATACTTTTTTGATTTCAAGCCGTTACTTTAAATATGTATTATTATTTGAGTAATGATTCTAATCAGATTGTTTTATAAATATAATTTTCTATTATTTCTTCAATATATAATGTCTCAATTTGAACTCATGACCCTGTTTTATATTCCCTCTATGTTTCTTTTTTTTATATAAAAAGTATATATGTAGGTATAAAAAAAGTTTTAAAAAGCATAATTTCATTAAATATAATTTATATAATTCATTAATTATCACAGAGTACAGTTGACATATGAACTGATTTGTTTTTGTTTTTACTGAATTGAATGATAACCCAATGAAAGATTTAACTACAAACATCTTAACCAAAATATATGACATTGAAATATTTTTTAATTATCGAATAAACACTAAGTTCAATTATTAATCTCCTATCACTTAATTATATTAAGTGAAATCAATTTTGAATAGGTATATTTTTATGGTAGCAGTGGTGTATATTGGTATATTCCATATCTAGGCAAGTTAAAAGTTTTTTTTTTAAATCATTTTAACTAAGTTTAATTATTAATAAATTTTTGTATTTAAAAGTTAATCTCAATCTTTCATTAATTCAATTAGTTAATTTAAAATGTAAAACAGTATCTTTTTAATTGAAGTCATTTATTTGCCAAATAAAAATTGTTATTGTATAATTCAAGTGTAACTGTAAGTGGAAGGGGCTAAAATAATTAAGTATCTCGCTATCATAAAGCAATTTAATGATTTAACATTTATATTTTACTGTTATTTATTTACAATTAAAAAAAAAACCAATTTGCAACTTATTGATAATTTTAAAATATATCTCGATAAAAATGCAATTTAACCTATTAATTATAAGTTAATTTCTAATTGAAAATCATCAAATTAACAATTAAGTTAAAAAATGTAACTCATTAAGTTAAAAAGTAAAAAAAAACCTAACTTAAACTATTTAATGATATTTTACTACGCAGCCTTGATATATTCCATGGTTGAAATTCAAACTTCATAACAACATTTTCATACACCCTTTTAATTGTGGTATAAAATTAAATTATTAATTCTAGAATTAGCCATTTTTCTTTTAAAATAGTTATCAATTGTACACAATATTACGAAATTCTGGTAGTTGAATTTTTAATTTAATTGAAATATCACAGTAATAATAATAAAATATAATTATGTTCAAAGTAATTGTAAAGTGATTGTTATTCATTCAAATTTATTATTTTATGTTTAAGTATACAATATATTATATATTATAATTATAATATATTATATTATAATACAATATATTATAATATGTATATATATATATATATATTATATAGGTATAATTAATCAGTAACAATGACATTTTTATTTAATAAAAATTAAAGTGATTTACATACAATTTTTATTCGTTGTCGCAGTCCTAAATTTTTACTTTTATTGAGTATTTTATTGGAAATCTTAAGAAAAAAATATTGGTTATTAAATCGTTTAATTTTAAAATTTATAATAAATCTACTACAAAAATGGAATGAATTTAATGTAAAAGATTGGTCGCATTATTACACTTGACAAGGGTACATTAGGTATATATATATATATATATATATATATATGAGAAAACAAATACATTTGATGATCTTGCTTTTATATAATTGTATATACAAATAAAATATATAATACGATATGATATCGTCGCATTGTATATTATACTCGGGTTACACAAATCCTACAAAAGTTTTTCAATTTATTTTTGTAGATTATTTAACGTCCATCTACCGATCGACTTAAAACATATACGTAATACGGTATATGTTTGTGTATATCTTCATTAAGGTTTTAGAATAACAACTTAGTCATAAACAAACTTCTCTAATGACAGTATGTATAATGTACTATTGAAATTAAAATTTTTGAGTTAATTTATGGTTCCAGTAACGAGAATCACAAAATATATGGAAAACATTTCATCGAAATTTTCATCGATCGGTTCACAACATTTCTCTTTCAATAAATATCGCCCATAATACGGATGAATATTCTATAATTAATGAACATACGAACAGCTATGTACAACGTTTAATTTATGGAAACTATAGTTTCTAAAATTACTCCATAGAAATTTCTTAAGATATATATTTTATATTATTTAATCAAAATTTGTAGGTGATGGAAAATAATAAATTAACTATAGTAGGTATATGGTTATTAAAGTTCTTATATATTTTTTTTTATCACTCCATTGTAACACTTTCCTCTAAACTTCATTTTAATGCTTAAAAACAATATAATTACTGTTTAAATAAATATAGGTAATGTAATATGAAAGCAAAGAAAATATCAGTATTTTAAAGATTTTTTCTCCATCAGTAACCAACACTAGGTATAGTCCTTTAATATGAACTAACATCAAAATATAAATCTTAAACAATAGTCTCAAAAATAACAGGTATTGAAATAAATAATAATATTAGTGTATTACTCTTTATATATGTATGTATTAATTAATTAACTTAAGTAGTTCAAATTTGAATTGTATTAATTTATTATTTTGCCGTTCGTTTTTATAATCATATAGTTAAGTTAAAATAGGAATCGAAAAATTTTCACTAATTTGTTATTCATTTCTAATCGAATCTAAGTATAATAATTAAAGTTTATATTTATTTTCTGGAAACACATTTTCGGGTAAACGGAGTTTTTGAGTGAAAGGGTTTTTAATGGAAAATGTATTCTAGTTGGTAACTAAAAGAGGACATTTTTCGATATTCTCAACAGTTTTCTTTGTAAAGTTAATCTGTCAAAAATAATAGAAAATCGATGTAAATCGGAAATGTAAGAATATATACCTAAGTAGATACTACATTATCCTATCCATAGACCAAAGGGACTACCTTTATTTGGGCAGATTTTTTTTCTTAAACTAAGTTTAGTTATGAATGGTTTTTTCATTTTAACTTCAAATTCAATATGAAACTTCTAAAAAAAAGAAGAAGTAATGGTTTTATGATTATAGATGTTGATTTGTGAGTTTTGGATGACTGAAGAAATACGTGAAGAGTCCAATCCCTATAAAAGGGAACACACAAAATTGCAAAAACTATCATGGGATAGCTCCCTTAAATGTGGCTTATAAAATTTTTTTGATCTTCAAATTATCAAGGATAAATGAAAAACGGAACAAGTCATTGAGAATTACCAATGTGGTAATTATAACAAACCAGTGTGGTTTCATACCAGGAATCGACTACGAATTAGATTACTAAGTATATTTGAGATATTTATTCTCAGGGCAAATAAACCTGAATTCGTTCGAGAAATGCACGTACTATTCTTAGATTTTAAGAGAGCATATGATAGCATCTATAGAGAAAGATTGATTAATACTATGAGGGAATTCCATTATTATAACAAGTTTTAAAAACTGGCTGAGATAATAATTTTAGAAACGTTTATCAAAGTTAAAGTAGGAAATATAAGTACGGATCCAATATTATTTAAATCAGACTTAAGAAAAAGAGATGCCATATCACTAATTGTATTCAATGTAATACTATAGAAAGTCATACGAAAAATATTATATCGGAAGAAGGAGTAAAAGTTTAGGAATCGCCTATAAGACTGCTAATATATGAAGATGATTTAGTGCTCATGGAGGAATCACATTGGACTTTGCATATTGGACTTCATATAAATAAGTATAGAATGGAATACGTGATTCTAGTTAGGCACTATAAAAATATATCCAACTCTAAACGTTGGCAACCGCAATTTAAAAAGTATGAAACAATTCAAACATACAGGGTTAGTACAGTCAGAGAAAAATGAAATTGAAAATAAACAACCTTGAAAATTCAGTCTAGAAATAAATGTCTCTATGGTCTATGATGTTGCGAAAATGCTTGGATCACGATCACTTTTAAAATAATTTAAAAACAATTATACACAACATTACTATGAACTGTAATTACTTATGGTACTAAGACATGGTCAGTAAGAAAAAGTAAGGAATGAAAACTCTAAGATATTAGAATAAAAAATACTACGAAAGATTTTTGGATCAGTGAAAGATAATATGCTAAGAGCTGTGAGGAGAATAATGAAAAACGATGAGATAGAAACAATCTTTCGCAAACCGAATGTACTAGATACGATAAGAAGATAACGATAACGCACAATGTATTTTTATGCTAGTAAACTAGATACATAAATATCGCCCAGTGAAAATATTTTGTCGCCTAGTAGGATAAATATATGAAACTGAATATATATAAAAGCGTTTTTTAATAACGATAATTAATCATATATTAGTATACCTATACCTACTTCGATTTAAAATCGTATTAAATTTACACAATTTTACAAATACAATTATGTCGCAAAGAGGGTGAGTGGTGACATAGAAAGTTTTTTTTATATATAGCAAAGTATTGTGCGATGAAATTATTGGTATGCGACCGAAATAATCCGTGTCATTAAAATCATATAAGATCAAAAAACTTACAAAAACCGTTCATTAATTAAATGTTTTTTTGAAATTAATATATGAAATTCGGACATAAATATCTTAAAGTGTAAAATGAATTAGAACATAAAATCCCATTGTATAGGTATATTTTGATATGTTTTTGATTGTCGCCCATGAAAATTCCTTGAAAAATGCATTGCATACGTATATAGTGCTTGAAGAAAATCCTATTGGGAAAAGACAGCTTGGAAGACCTCGTTTGAGATGGGAGGATGAAGCAATGAAAGATATGGAAGCTTTAAGAGGAGGATTAGACTAGAATATACACTCATTGAATAGGGAAAACATGAGGCAAAACTGATGATGGAATAGTCCTAGTGGACGATTACCAAAACAGAAAAAATTAAAATTAATATTTTTTGAACTATTAACTTTTGTTGAATGTTTTTACGATTATTAAGAAATTGTTTATAATTTCAAATATTTAAGTAGCCACGTTCAAAAGTAATTTTAAAACAGCATCGTGTCAGTATAATTTTTTATTTTTATGTATAATTACAAGATTTGTTAACAAAACCATTAAAAGATATAAATGCTTTCTAGGGGTATAGTCATAAATAAGAAAGAAAATATTTATATAATATAGTAGATACAATTATCTGTGTTCTACCGTCGTCTTTTTTTTTTTTTTTGTGGTTTCATAAATATAACTATAATAATAATAAATTACGCTATCTCTGTAATAATGATTTTTATAAAATGAATTACCTACCTTTTTAAGATTTTAAATTTCAAAAAAGAATGCGGATAGAACACAGATAATTTTGTCTACAATACTATGTTAACATTTAGTTTTTTAATTATGGCTATATAGCCTGAGAAAAACCGTTTTTATGTTAAAGTGACGTATGGATATAATATTATGTATGTTTTATGTATGAATTTATTTTCGATACATTTTTAATGCACCGCCAAACTGAATTGTATGCTCAATGGAACACTAGAGTTTAATTTTTACGTCTCTTACGGAAAACGATCACGTTTATAATCGCGAAGAAGGTCGTTTTGGCGAAAAACGGTAACGCCCAAAGACGTATATAGTTAGTCGATAATATCGTGTACAATATTAAATCCTATTATATATAGTAAAGTTTTGATTTGATTTGTACACGCAATTTTATTACCTACTGCGGTAATTATTGACCATTAGTTTGTAACATTATTTTCAAGATGGAAAAAGGTTTATTACATTAATAGAGATAAATATTCGGGCCGCTAAAGAGAGAAAAACGAAAATTTATGTTGTCTCCATACTTAAAACAAATCGAATTATTGCCGTTCGTACACAGTACAAATTGTAAAACTATCAAATATATATATACATATATATTACATATATATATATATAAATATATGTAACCTAAAATGATAATAACGAAAATCATTGCAGTGATTGCAGCGGGTTTTATACATTGAATATTTGTTCATTTTTCAATTTATATCAATGTATATATAAATATATATATATATATATATATATACCTATATAATATATTATCGTTAAAATATCTACCCAGAACTATTCTGAATAAGTATATTGTACATACGTAAAAGGCATTAAAATGAAGGTCGTGCTTTGACCGATGTATATGATGCACGGACGAAAAAAAATGAATTATTTATGTATTGAGAACTTTGAGCTCTTATCTATTCGAAACAACAAAAAGGTGTACAACGTCAACAAATATTGTCTATATATGCATGGAACCTAATAAGGTAATAATTATATAACATGCATGTGAATAACGTAGGTACCGGGAATATACCTATATATATATATGGTATCTGGTGTAATCAGTTGACGAATTGATGTGAAGAGGGACGACAGAGAGTTGATTATATTTAAAATAAGGGCGTCGCTGTTTTCCGCCAAAAACGACCCTTAGTTTGTTTTTTTTCATGACCGTTTCCTCAAAAAAAAAAAAAAAAATTGCATTATTTTCTAAAAACCTTTTAGGAATCCTTAAAAATTAAAACTATTAAAATAATATTGAGAGACCCAGTGTCGGCTATTTATTATTAGAGCACAACGTATAGACGATTTAAATCATATGTCGTGTCGGATGGTACATAGAATGGTACCAACATTTTGGTTGAAATTGGTGAAATGATAAAACACGTTGAGGTATAGTGTATATAACATATTATAAAACATAGGTGTTTCAAAGTTTCTACGTCAGCATTTCAAAATGTCAATAATCGTTTGACACTATATTCAGATTTTTATAACGGGCGTCTGACACTATTCACAAACCAAATGCCAATGATTATAATCGATATATACAGAAATAAATATACATCAGGGAAACTATTAATTGCTACTAAATAATTTAAAATTGATTTAAAATTACCCAAATTGGTCTATAATTTTTTTTCTTTGAGAGGGGAGGGGTGCAAATGTTGCACTCCCTGTCATCAGTATAATATATTATGTAGTCACTCAAAACATCCATTTTATTATGTATGTTTTGAAGTACAGGAATGGTAATGACTAATGGGTGAAATTTGCCACCTTCGACAAAAAAAAAAAAAAAAAGCCACACTTTGATGGTTTAGTTTCTATTATTATTTCCTCTGACATATATTTATTTATTTATTTCGTTTACAATGATTGTCATGTGGTTTGTGAATCGTGTCAAACGTCCGTTATAAAAATGTTTAAAAATATCGAAAAAATTGTGGTAAAGAAATGTTAGTATAAATATAAAATTAAACTTCGTGTACACATCACAAGATAGAATAACACTGCAGAGGTGTTATACAAATTTTGTTCAAAAATTACGGCCAAAAAGTGATTATTTAAGTCCCGGCTCGACATTAATTATTGCTTAATTATAAAGTGGACACTACACCCGAATTTGTTATACATTCGTCTGACATACACTGAACATAGTAAAATTGTGTTTTGTATTTATAATAGTGTGGATTATTAGTTGAATTTTGGATATGATGAACTATTGTATAAGAATACAAATAATAATAATATGTAACCTGTGTTTTGTTACAATTGTTTTTTCGATAAATACATTTTCGAGAAAAATATTTAAAATGTCATTGTCACATTTTAATTTATTGAAAAAATAATTCTAATAATTCTACTATTAATACTACTAATGATTATACTATTTTTATTTATTATTTTTATAATTGGATATCATATTATTTGAAACGTAAAACCTGATTTTACTCATTTCCTTGTGAGCCAGAGTTCAAACGAAGATAACATATTATATACAACAGTGGATTAACTACGGGAATGCAAGACGAGGCGACGCTCCGGTATCCCGTGTCATTTATAAATATTTATATATACAAAAATATTGAGGTTTTTTTTAAATAATTATATTTGTTCAATAAAATGCTCAGGAAAAAAAAATGTTTATACTAATTTTATAATTTAAATTCTGTACAATAGTACAAAGTTATATCAATGCATATTGTGACTGTAATTATCTTTACTAATGTAGAAACAAATAATCGTATTTACAAAAATTACATTGGTTATTAGTTATAGTTAACTAATCATATTTGGTACGATAAAATGTAACTTTGAAATAAATATTCCTACAATGTCCATTGAAATAGGTATATCGTGTAACGTTAAAACCGTCAACAATAAAATCGTTCGTACCATGGAGAATAGGCACTATCAATGGTGTGCTCAGAATTTTAAAATAGGGGGGAATAAAAAAAAAAAGTGTGATTTTTATAAATTTCATTATAATTCAATAATTGTTAATTTTTCATATTGCTTTCTGCGTTCATTTATACACAATTATAGTCTATTATACTTAGGAATGTAAAAAAATTTTTTTAAAAAATTAATATTATTCTATTTGTGTTAAAATCCATTGAAAAAAAGGCGCACTTCGCTAGTCAGGTGAAAGCACTTCACTTATTGGGCAGGATACTCTTGGTGAATGTATTGCATATTCTGAGCGGAGCTTTGGTGGTAATATATATATATATATATATATAGATATCATATTTCCATATGTTGAAATCGTATTTTAGCCATTTTTACGTCATTTTTCTGTGGCTTATCTTATAAAGTTTATTGAAAATGGCTAAAAATCCAAAAAATAACCTATAAATAGTACAAACTAAATTTAATTTTCTACAGAAAAATGGGGTAATATATGTACAAATTGGTTCATTTCTTCTGGTTGAAAAGTTGTACGCAGAAAATAAAAATAAACATTATTATAAAACCACTAGCTTTCTCGCTCCGCTGAAAATCTAAAAACTCATGGGGGGATATGACACACTCATCTTCCCCGTGAGCACACCTCCATGTACTATCTATGGACGACTAAAATATTGTAGTGCAATGCAGGATTTATATTATTGTTTACGTATACCATTTTATAATCAATGTTCAATTATAAAATATAATATACTCTAATTTTATTTAGTATTTATCGTTTTTCTTGAGCTGTTGTCTGTTGAAGACTAAGTATACTGTGAAACAGCCCGTTTGTATTTTTCAACTAATATCGGTATTATTTTTATAATATATTATTAAGAAATTATTAAATTAAGTACGTAGGCCAATATCAACTCAAAATCAGGAACGCTTCAATGACTTAGCAATTTTAGCTAATGAGGTTATCGAAGCTGATAAAATGGATATAAAAGAAATTAAAAAAACATGAGTACAAAAGAAAAAATTCTAATCAATATTCGTGTTTTTTTTTCAATTGATCTATTATTTAATAACTAGCTTAAATGTAACACATATCGGGTGCAACTCCTTGTAAGCGAAACTAATTTTGATTGTGACACCTTGTATGTGTAATTTATTTCTCACCTCATAAGTGATATTACTTATGAGTGAAATTCGTATACCTAGGCTTATGTAATTTATCGGGATCCGGAATATACGGTGACCGAAGTTTTTGAAAAATATTACAGTTAATTAATTAATCAATTATTAACTTTTTGTATTTATTTATTTTAATAATTTATTTTATAAGAGCACACTTTTATATAAGCACAAAAATGGTATTACAAAACGTGAACAATAAATAGAATAACAACCTATAAAACTACATGTTTACAGCATATATCATACAAATTATATGAGCCCCTGAATTATAATAAATATTATAAGGCAATTTTAAAATTTTAACTGCTTGGAACCAAACATATTACTAACCCGGGGCCCCAAATTTGTAGATATATATGTCACTGATGTAGAATATAATATTATTAATAATAATAATAACAATTGTATATTATATACAAAATAAACCGATAAAAGATTTGGTTATAATGTCTTCATGAAAAAAAAAAAAATGTTTTTTTTTTTCTTTGGCGGAAAACGGTCATGAAAAATATGCTCTTATGTCGTTTTGATGGAAAACAAAAACATCCTAAATTAATAAACATCTTGAAATATCTGACATATGAATATATTTTAAATTTAGGATAGATATGTTGTGGAATACATAGATCCATAACATTAGGGGAAAAGTAAATAATGCCACAAATATAGCCGAATACGGTTGAACACGGAAAAAATGCGATAGCTCATCAAAATACAATATTAGGAGCGTTAAGAAAATGCTGTTCAAACGCCAAAAAAAACTCGTGAGAATCTGATTTAAACTTTAATGTATGTAATGTACGATTTTTTTTTTTTAAAATGTATGCGTGTTGCAGTACTTACTAAGCAAAAACAAGTGTTAATGGTAAAACATAGTAGCTTTCACTGTTTGGGCGAAGTGGTGTTTTAAAATTTATTATTCAGATTTTACAGGAATGGATTTTATAATAATATCATAAAGGGTCTTAGTATTATAAACGGTGTACATAATAATGATTGTACGCTTCTACTTAAAGTCTACTACAAAATATGTGAACGGTAATATATTAGTTTAAAAATTTAAATGTTCGTTTCACGAGTATGTATACGCGTTCAACGGCACTGATGTTTTATTATGCACAGTGAATATTTCATACACACTCTATACTACATGATTTCGCTTTAAACCTTTACATAGGTAAATGGTAAATTATTATTGTAATTCTATATTTATTAATGAAAATTACATTCCGATAAAATGCATTCCTCGGAAGTGTAATAGGTTTTATTTGCGTAAGTGCGAAATTCAAAATAATTTCACTGTTTCAGACGGTCTGACGAGGAAATCTAATATTTATTTATGTATTATAGTTATGGTACTCCACTATAAACCGTTTACATATACATTACATAGAATACATTTCGATTAAAATATGTATCTATTAACAGATTTTTCTTTTTAAATATTCTGTTGCATATCAGCACTTATCGGTGTATATAAAATGGAAAATTACAAATTTCAATCGCGCTTGTGAAAATACACGAAACTCGTTAGCTTCCAAGTCAAAAACCCAGAAAATGATTAAGAAAAACTGCATTATAATATAAAACAAGTGAATAAATTACAACTTTACAATGTTAAAAGTTAAATGAGTGAATATTATTATTTCATTAAATAAATATATGATTATGCCCTCTGAAATTTATGAAAATTAACAAATTGAATGTAGGTAGGTATACTGTTTATGCATTAACTTTGAACAATAATTTCTTAGATGAATTCTAATTATATTCGTATTTAAATTTAACTATAATTTTAGACTCATAATTCGATTTCGGCACATCGACCAAATATCTATGGTTTTCAGTTATCTATTAAAATCTGACAACTATAAAACCTTTTTATAGTTCAAATAATTTAATTATAATCTGTAATTTAATTAATTATTATATTAGGAGCTAAAATATAAGCTCATCATAAAAATATTGATAATTATTGTAAAATTAGTCTAAAGCAAATGTTAATATAGGATTTCAGAACTACTTTCATTAACGTGAATTAAAAATTAATTTTTGTGAGGTTGTAATATTGTATTGTGTCAAAAACTAATAACGACTTCTTATATAAGAATCTATTATTTAGAATAGGTATGTAAATATTTACAAAAATATGGTGGAATTTCCAAGTTACATATTTAGTTATCCACCTGCTTATACTGACTTTCAGTTTCAATAATCTAAGTTACTACTTTAGTTATATTATGCGAACAATTTATTTTACATTATGCCAAACGATAGTTCAATACGGTTTATTGGTGAGGTGAGGTCTTACTGAAAATGCTTTAAACCCATTGCAACTTCAGCGAGAGCAAGTAATTAGAATTTGTTTAAGTAAACTGTATATAGTTTAAAAGGTTTCTTCGATCGAAACTTTACGATCTTAGGTGTTTTATTAGTAAAAACAAAATATATTAAAAAAAAAAATAAATTATTGATATGTTGGTAGTAATTTATAATATTATTATAAGAAAATTAATATAAAATCGTATCACTTAAAGAGTGAACACTAATTAATAGAACAAATTTTTTGGTCAAAATTATATATAACAAACAATAACATTTTATAATAGGATTGTGAATCCGAATGTTGGTTTTTTGGTTTTGCTATATAGGTATAATATAATATATTATATACATTAGATTTACATGATAATATATTAATAGATATTATATGTTTTTTTTTTTTTTTATTGTATTTAAATAAGTAAATGTGTTTGTCATTAAAAAAACATAATATTAAATTAATAATTATTATTTTTGTTTAACACTAATATAATATTTTCAACATTTTTCACTCAAATTATTCAAAATACTCTTATAAGATAACATTTTTGTTCGTTTTTTTTTCCACGGTTGAAATTTTTTTTAACGTAAAACAATAAATAATTCGATTAATCGTATTGTGTTATAGACCAAGATGTTATCTATATCACTAAATTTTCTGTTTGGAGTTGAAATTTTGACTGCTGCAGCATGTGCTATGAGACGAAAAATACTATTATTCCCCAATGATTTTCCGGTACAATTTCGAAAGTTTTGCTTTCTGATAAAAGTTCATTTTGCAACGATGATAAATAAATCACAGCATGTCGGACGTTATAGTTCATATTATTGTGGCGTTAATTTAGAAAGCATTTTGTTTCTCAGAATTAGGAAACTAAATAACAATTTACACGTTTGAGTAACAGAAAATTACTAGACATTTTTTTAAATACATCCTTGAGATAAAGTAGGTAGAAATTTTGAATATATATAGTAAAAATAGTAAACTTAATTTGTGAAAAACCATTAAAAGTTCAAGTAATAATTATTAATGATGGAATATAAAAATATAAATTAATCTTTAATTCTCAGATGAACCTGGGTTATCAGATAGTATATATTGAAGTATCTATAGAACTTTCTGTAAATGGCAAATTGGCACCACTGATTATGAGAACAAATAATATTAAGTAGGTTAAAATGGTTGTCTGTTTTTCGGCCTGTAGGTTTTGATATGAATCCTTGTTTCAACAATAACAAACTTTTTCGGTGAGAAATTAACATAGTCAGCAGCGCAGAATGACAATATACAATATGGGTGTATTCGTTGGAAAAAAACGAAACAAATAAGTAAAAATTATAGGTACTACCTATTCTAAATAGGTATATATTATGCATTCATTATTTTCGGATAATATTTTATTTATTTATTTTTTTTCATTGTCATGTGTTAGAAAAATTTTACGAAAACCGTGATTAATAAAAGGACCAATAAAAGGTTCAGGCTATTTTTGAAATTTACGTAAGTTTAATGTTTTATAAAATACTCTAATAATATACATTTTTAATTTTTATCGAACGCTGATAAAAATGACCGCATCTCTGTTTTACTTTTTATATAGGTACATTTATTTCGAGTGTTTGAATTAAACAATAAGGAGAAAAATACGTATTCTTCACTGTTGTAAAAGTATTTTTTTAGTACTCGTATTTTAAACACATTTTTTTAAAAAAATTTTAAGATTTGTATTTTCTGTATACTTTATAGCAAGTAGTATTTTTTTTATTAAATTTAAATTCTCATATACTGAAATAGTTATCAGATATATTGAATTTCAATAAGAATTTGAATAGGTATGTCAATACTATAAAAATACTAGGATGAAAATATATTTAATTATATTATATTTTTATTAACATAAATCATTTTAAATGATATAAAACTTAATTATGGATTTGAAATCAATAAAGTGCCAAAAAGATGATTTTGAGTTATTAAATTAAGATTGTAATCTGACAAAGGTTTTGAAAATTTCATGTCAATCAAATTATTGAACCCTTAAGTGGCTTATACTTATTCCACCGCATAGGAAAATTGTTTACATTTCTCCTCTTCCTTTATGTGAAAAAAAATCTTATATTACAAAAATGCTAGAACGTGATAAGTCACTGTAGTATATAGGTACTAACCTGTTAAGTGCCAAAGAAATAAAACTATTTTGCTAATATTAGGTTTTTATTATGAAAATGAGACATCATGATTGTTACATAATAATATTATTCATGTTAAAATGTAAAAATGTTTTAAAACAAATGAAAAAAATAAAATTCAGTATATTATTTACTCGATAAGTTGTTTAAAATACTCTATTTTTTTCTTTTAAAAATGGAAGCATTTGTCGCAGATCCCCCGTTTTTTCAGCCGACATCTTATTTTCACAGACAAGTATTGGCAAATCTTTTGCACATGTTCCACATGTTTGCACCTTAAATTTCATTGAAAGTATTTTTGGTTTGAAAGATTCCGTGTTTATTTTTTGTGATTTTGATCCATGAACACTTTGGAATTTGAAGTTCATTGGCATTGATGAAAATATCTGCTGCGTTTTTAAAGTTGTAAAAATGTTGAGGCTGTAGTAGAGTAGCAGTAAACGAATTGTTTGATTTTACTAAGTTCTTAAATACTTCGCACTTTTCAACCCTTTTCTCATTTTCAATTTAAGCAAAATTTCTACCACAGGACAGAATGGAAGTCCTGACACTAGGTTCTTATGATTAATTTCATTAAATTTACCTGTGATTGTCTAATAAATCCAATAAAATAAAAGCATCTTGTTTTTTTATTTTGGCCAATTCAGTTATCAGACTATATAGTCAGTTTACGTTTTATGGTTGAATTAAAAAACTATGCTTCAAAAGCATATGAAGCGGTTTCATTTCCACCACCTTCATACTAAAAGAACATGCGACCCTTGTTATTATCACTGAACATGTACACACAGATTATAACAGAAAAGTTGTCTTGAATAAAAATTGATCAAAAATATATTATACTGTAGTTAGGTTATGGAGTGGCACTTAGCATGTTATTTTACAACAAAGCCCTGGCACATACCACAAGCCCTATATGGATTTTTACATATAATAATTGATCGAAGGACATAGCACGTTTTACATGTTATTGGGCTTGACATATATCATAATTATTATTGTGTATAAATATTGCATAAAATATATGTTTTTTAGTTTATTCAAACTTGAGTATTAAGTAATAACTACTTATATTTAAAAGTTTTTTTCATGCAAATACAAGTATATTAGTATTAAAATGATTTTTAAAGTATTTTTTACAAGTATGCGTATAACTGATTAAATTATTATTATTAGTTCCTTTTCCTCCGCAAATTTTCAGTGATACCATTTGGATCTAAACGAACCAATAACACAGTTGTTATAATTATAAATGACGTTATAAAATTATACCTACGTATGACATTAATTACCAAACATAAAAATACAATTTTTTTTTGATAATATTATTTAGAAAAATAATGGCTTATTAAGACTATAAGACAAACTAAGAGTTCATTTTGAATAATATTTCCCTAGATATTAAAATAATTTGAAGTTTAATTTTCCCTTAAATATTAATTTGGTTCTTTTTTTTGTGTATTAAAAAAATTATAGTAAAAGTATCCCATAAATCTAAATTAGTAATAACGTTTTATTATATTATATAACATATATTTTATAAATGTTTTTTTTTTTTTATAGGTGTTATATATAAGTAGTTTTAAAAGTGATTTTAAAGTGTCAGTAAGTTAACTGAACAACCATATTGGGGCAATGAACACCACGTGTTTTTACCCTAGCCAGATACATTAAATACGACCACGCCTAAATGGTTTCGCTAACGAAAAAATACCGATTTTTTTTCTTTTTTCCTTCTAAGAGAAAACTTTTCATCGGTGTATGATTTCAGTCTTACAGGCGTACCGTGAATTTCCTACAAGTAAGTATAACAATGATGAAAATAATATATATATATATATTTTTTTTTAAATAAAATTGAAATGTTTTCTGGAGGTAAAAAAGAATTTTAAAATTAATAACGTCCATCTGTAGGAAAAAATTAAATTTTATACTTGCATACTATCCTCTCTTATCGGCCAGTTATCGGTACACGTTTTCAGCCTAAAAGTTTGAGGAAATTATGTTCGATTGTTAGCGCGATAACTAGGTATATAGTTTAGGGTAAAACGTTTTGGAGTTAAAATTATTACATCACACAATCTGTATACCAACAAACCGATGAATGTTTATCAAAGATAAAAGCCAGATGGTGTACTTTTGATAGTTCCGAAATAACCTACCTTGGGATTCAACTGTATGTATTATGACTCGAGAGGAAAAACTAGGTCTATCCGTTTTTCTCATGTATAAATCTTATCATATAATGTATATACATTACAAACGTGTTATAAACTTTACCTTACCTATTATATAGATTGTAATATTGATAAGGCATTTGATTATAGAGTCAAGTATTTTTCAACGAATCCACGATATCCTAGAATCTAGGCTATTATATTATGTTCCTATGTATTCGAAATACGGAACGGTACATAATGTGTACATTAATGTGATATTCAGTAAACATTAAATTATCTATAAATTAATATAATACACGTACAAAAATATTTTGAATGGTTTTTTGAAAACAGTTTTTATATTGGTTTACTATTGATTTCAGCAAAAAGATTTCATTGTTAGGTACATAATGGAAAACAGTCGAACAAAATATATCAGCTATCTACTATATTACTATATATTACTATATAACTATTTAGGTGAAATAAAAACACATTTGAAAAAGTTGAATTCTCTCATCATTATTTTTGTCTTTATATATTATAAATACAACATATTATATATTTTATTCAATTATCATTTTAGATTTTGACCTAAGTAAACAATGTATTTTTTCTATACTATTTGTGTCCAAAAATAATTTTTAAGAGGGTTTAAAGGTATACTTTAGCTGATTGCTATCGGAGGGGGTATTACTAGTAGGCAGGGATTCCGCTTAAATTTTATTTTGTAATGTTAAAAATTACAAAATTAATTTCCTTAACCCTTGAAAAAATTATAGTTTGAAAATAAGCTTTTAGTAATACTAAGCGTGCACCAGGAGGGAGGTTAAACGAGGTCTAAGAAAATTAGTTTTTTAAAACCCGTGATTTTTTTTTATAAATGAGAAATAGAAAAAAAAATCACATTAATCGATCATCTTCGTCAACGTGATGGCTTATCGTTGCTCTCAAGTTTAAAATAATATGTAATAAAATATCAATACAACCGTTCAAGTTGTCCATTCCAATCAATGATTTACTCATTTCCGATCCAATTTTACAATACTTGTCGCAGCCTAAACCCTACCGAATATACGTCCGTCAACTAATCGAAGGATAGTACAAATCTAATATTTTCCTAACCGGAAGACGAGGTAAGTTTTGGAATTGATTATCATTTTTTTTTACCACAAGTAAAAAATGAAGTTTCATTAAAAAAAAAAAAAAAATTGATATACCTTTACCTATATAATATACTCGTATATATACGTATATTTAGTAATATAGGTACACACAATACCCAATTTGTTATTGTCAACATCCATCACCACGATGTGAACTATGATACGAGATAATGTACGATATGGCCTACATTCCCGAGAAAAATCAAATATAATCTCTCATCTAGCTAGTGCAATGTACAATTTTACTGAAAATATAGTATATTTTAGATAACCATACCAATCCTATGCAGTGGCGTAGCCAGGATTTAAGCAAGGGGAGGCCCAATAAATAATGCAATTAAAATAACATTTTTGTTTTTTATTATATTTAAAAAAGTAATATTAGCATTAATAAAATATTTACTAATTACTAGAATGCTTAATGCTTAGTTAACATAATAATTAATAACTAATAAATTATAGTAAATAAATAATGTTTAATAAAGTTTAATAAATATAATGTTAATATTTAATAAAAAACTGAAAAATTAACTTATTAACTAGGCAAATTATATTTTATTTATTGTGTCCAATCTATCATTTGCATTCTTCTGGGAGATCTGTTTGAAAATTCTAACAAAATATCTTTCTCTATATTGTTATAGTTTAACTCATCTTAATTTATGTTAGTTAACGCCAAGCTTAACTCTTATGCTACTTTAGATTTATACTTATATAGATATTAATTTGATAATTTGTACACATTTAATAGTTCAATAAATTAAAACTTGAAAATTAGAATTTGATTTAAATATTAGAACGGCTATCTATGACTATATATACGTAGATAATACAGTATCTTTTGCTTATCACATATTATCGTGGATAACCTAATGAAACTTGGTTACTGAATTTAACAAACAAAAGTTTTGGTTATTGATAAGATAATAAAAACCATAATTAGGTTTATCGTGAAAACATGCGTTAAGTACGTTAATAATAAATAAGTCGTCGACCTTATACTATAATTTTAAAGCTACTATTGTTAAAATTGGATCATAAAAATTGCTATAAAAAAAAAGGCCCATGGGAGGGGCTATGGCCTCTCTGGCCCCCCCAGGTTACGCTACTGATCCTATGCAACTTAAAAATATAAAATAATAGAATCTATATTAACCTGGACACGATTTAAAAATATATCTCTCCAGACACATACGCGTGTCATTTATAATATATAGACAATTTCAATATTTATTATTTTGTACTATTTGGTCAATGGTTAAAACTTGAACTTTATTAATTTATTATTGTATAACACAAACCAGTATATTAATATATAATTTGAAAACGTGTTCATTGTATTTTTATTACGTTTTAAAGATATCGTTTGAAACTGAAAGCAGTTATAGGTATTTAGAACGAAATCTTATTGAAATAAATGTAAGTTTATAATAGTTTGAGTAAATAATAACTCGTATTAGGTAGTATTTTTTTTTTTATAGTTAATATTCCAAATGAAGTATTTTTTATTCTAAAATGTTTTTTAATTCTTTCTATAAGGGTTTTTTTTTAGTAGAAGTATCAATTAGTCATATAGCTTTAGAAGTACTTACTTTAGAAGGGTCAATTGTTGATATTTTTAGTATAGTTTTCTCAAGTATTAAGGAACATTATCGAAAATAAAGGAAAATTGTTATAAATCGAAAAATATTATTTATTCACTCATAATAATTTTAAGAATCTAATTTTATTTTTATATTTCTTGAAGTATGTACCTATTGAGTGATTCTGTTAAAGAAAACCTAATTTTTAATAAAATGTTTCTTTTACTTTCTATTTTTTTTTATTATTTAGGAACTATGCAATAACACCTATTGACAAATTATTATTGAAATTACGATTCTATGCAATACTTTTTTTTACATTTTGTACAAATTAAATTAAAATATACCTAATTTTTTTTAGCTAAAAAACACACACTAGGTACATAAAAAATAATATTGATAAATAAAATATTACTTTTAAAATAAAAAAGAACATAATATACACTTCATAATCTAGTGATAACGCAATAAATTATGATAATAATTTTGTCCAATCACAAGTGCGACTTTTTGTACCATAGTCAACTATATCTGGCACTGATAAACGGAAAACAACATATTCAAATGTTTAACCACCAGATACATGTATACAACAGTTATAGTTAACTGCAAGTTATAACCAGTACTGAAAAACCGGGCATTAGTTATGTTAAATTAGTAGACATTTTTTTAGTTAAAAATTAAAAACCAACAAAACTAAAACTATGATTTTGAACCATTTTTAGATGAATTTGGGAAAGTGTAATGAACGTTATAAAAAACGGTCATGAACTTAGAGGTTTTTTTTTATGCATTTTAAAAAATGCATAAAAAATAATCCAGGGTCCAAAAATTGTTGAAACTAATCCAAAAATGTCCAACAAATCTAACACTATTTTATTAGACCATTTTAAACACGATTTTATAAAAGTGCGCCGCTGGCGTGAACTTAGCGGCACAAATATTAAAATAGTCATAAGAAAAACTAACATGAAACAAAATGGTAGATTGATCTAACAATTTTCAACAAATAACTAACAAATTTATTGGATTGGTTCCGTTAAAATCTATTACAAGTGTGCCGCTATGTTCACGGACATACTATCTCTTCCGAACATGATAGATCAACCTATATTTTTTAGTTCATTTTTTTTTTAATTTCATCACCTGATGTATCTGGACGCTTTTTTAATTGTATTATTCAATATTTTAATATTTAATTCTATTAAAAATAATGAATACCATAAAAACAACTTGACTAATAATATACATATTTAACAGTATGTCAACACAGTATCATAAATTGTTGGGTGGGGGTAGGAGAAGATATAACATGTGTTAGATAAATGTGATTGTTTCATGTAATTATACATTTTTTCCAAATATTGTAAATTGTAAGAAAATGTTTAAATAAATACAAATAGATACGTATAAAGTAAATTTAATTATATACTTCTTCTTCTCTCTTGCCTTCTGTCCCAACTATTTTGGAGTAAATTGAATTTTGTTTTAAAGAAAAACCCTGAATTAAAAATTAACGTATTAATATATACATAATAAGACCATTTCACAATAGGTACTTAACGGGTAATAGATATAATATGCATTAAATAAAGTACCTATATGCATTTTATTTTATAAATATAATGTAAACATATTTGCAGATATCAATACAACGTTATTTTCAAAATTAAATATTACCATCCAAGAAAAAAAACATTCTTAATGATAATTAGATATGTAAATTTAACTAATTTCCATAGGATTCTCAATTAAGGCAATAGGGTGCTAATTACCCAAAGGGATGGCATAGTAGTGCCGATGCTGTGAAGAGCATTATAAACTCCTACAAAAGCAATCTACTATATATTATAACTTATAAGATAGTGTATAATGTAATAATTTTATCTGTATATAATAATATGTACTACATACGAATAATAATCACATGATATACTTAGTAATATTCTATAAATAACAAGACGGGTGTATAAAGCCATAAGCATTAATTATTAATTGTTGTTCTCGTAATCTAAAACGTTCGTATTTTCACATAAAAACCAGATTTATGCATAAAAATTATATTTGTCAATGGTTTTTTATACAAAAATTATGTACGTTATACATATAAAAACGTTGTATTAGAGTTCAGTTTACTTATGAAAAATGTTTATAGGAGATTACCAATTGCACCATATTTTATCATTATCACTTATCAATTATGTCAGATAAAAAGGTCATTCATGTAGAAGTTTATGTATCGCTAGCTCAGAATGAATGTGTTCTAAGTATTTAAGAATTGTTCAAGAGAACTATGTATTTAAGATTCAATCTGAAACATATTCTATATTCGATATAGAATCGCTTTATGTTTTATATTTTCAGACCCACAAATCTTGTTATAAGCTTATTAGGTATATTATTTATGTAGGTAGGTCGCAGGTATATATTGAAAATTGTGTAAAAATATATGAAGTAAATTTTGATAAATATATAGTATATATTATTTAATCTAAGACAATCAAGTAGTTTTCGTAACCTCTAAATTCGGGTCAACTTTTGACACTTGCAGTATATTATCGTTCAAAATGTCGTATTATTTCAAAACGAAAATTTTTTAAAATAATGGGTTTAAATATGTGTTGGTGACATCTAACATGACAAATGTCCAAAAACACATACATTTTATACTATAAAATTATAAAATGATATTGACGGAATTACTTTGATTTGAATTGTGCGAACAAATGCCTGTCTGGAGATTTTGCCTCTTCGCTGCCAAGTGTCGGACGGTCAACGTGTATGTAAGTATCATCACGCCCAAAGGTATGTAAAAACTCACTATCGACCCGATCAGTTTGTACAAAGGATCTGGTATCTGACAAGAACCGTTTACTAGCACAGAGTTGAAGTCCTGAAATGCCAAAATAAAATTTAATCATATTAAATATTATATGATAACAAGCATATTATGCATGTATATATTTTACTGTTTAAGTCAATACATAAAATATATTATGTTATTCAATAAATAAAACATATATGATATACTTATATAGATACATTATGTGTAAAAGTATTGATTATATACATGTAGAATCTGTTATTTATTGTGTATCGCAAAATCACAACGATAAGTTAGTATACCTATCGTGTGCCAGGATAAAAATAGGTTTTAAATCGCCAGTTTTTTAAACATTTATTATTTATATTCAATTATATATTTTTTATGAACTCTATTTTATATAAGTAATTAAAATTAATCAATTGACTAAATCATAAATGTATGAGTTACAATCAAATATTTCTTAATCAATATAAAGTTATCAATAGGTACTAGAAATTCAAATATATTGAGATTAATAGATTTTAGTCATGAGGCCATGATATTTATTTATATTTTTTTCTCAGTAACAAATTAATATTAGGAAAATTCAAATATTAAGTTCCAAACATTTTTAACCAAAATTACGAAATGCCTGGGAAATGCCTGCGAAATGTTCGGTTACATTCAGTGCTTTTATATTTCAATTTTAATAAGCGTTTTGAAATCTTCAACTTGCCAATTTTTTGTAAGAGAAAAATGAGTTATAAGGCATTAAAAAAAAAATATGAATTATTGATGGTGAATAATTAAATAATGAGTTTAAGTAAAAAAAAAATATGCTCCGGTCGATGCATGGTAAAGTTGTTGACGAATTCAAATATTATTTTATTTTACTAACGACTAAAAGTATATCCAAATAGTTTTTAACCGTAAAGCTACTTTGCGTACATTAATTGAATTCAGAAGTTTTGTTTACCGCTAAAATGACTTGTGCAATATGTGGCCTCTGCATTTTTACAAATACAAATAACCATATCATTTATTCATATAAAACAAATGCCGACCTAAATTCTACGAAAAAATCGCTTATGTGCATATGTAATCCCTTGAAAA
Organism: Pemphigus obesinymphae; assembly: GCA_025469235.1. Lineage (NCBI taxonomy): Eukaryota > Metazoa > Arthropoda > Insecta > Hemiptera > Aphididae > Pemphigus > Pemphigus obesinymphae. Next base: position 50,310 of record JAIPRL010000795.1, on the reverse strand, counting down.
TTATGTTTTTACAAGGGCCACAGAGGGATTAATTTATTCATACACTGATGGATGATTATGCTGCTTGTTTAGTATTTGGAAGTGATTGTATAACCGTATTTTACAATGTTTTGAAGCAGGTATAAAAAATATATTAAAAACTTAGTTATATAATAAAACACAACTTATAAGATTAAATATAAAAAAAAAGTTTATAATTTTATTCCTGATAAAATAACTATGAGACCCAAGCCCGAAATGATAATCTACTTAAATTGTACATAATAAAATATATAGGTTTTATATAGAAGATAATATTGACCAAAATAAAATGCTCATACTATGCAGAAACATTAATAGAATTCGTAATACATTTTTTTATTTACTTCTTAAATTATAGTATTTTCTTATATGTATCTATCTTATTTAAACATTATTAATAATAATTAAATAAGTACAGATTACATAAAAATATTATATTAACTTAGTGAATATATTATTGGATTTTAATTTCACATTAGTTATTTGATATAAATCATATATCTATAAAACATACAACGTAAATATTTAAAATATACAATTAATAATTTTTCTTGTATTTTACAGGAGATTGATATTAATTGCTTTTCTTTTCACGAGCACATTCTGTCGTATGGTTTTAAATTACTTTTCTTGTTTTATTTATAATTATATTTTTCCTACTTATATATATTAGTTGGTTATATAAGTTGGTATAAGTGGCACTAATTTATTATTCTATATATGTGTTTATTCATGATTCAATTTAAATATGTATTACGAATTGTGACTATTAAATTGTTTTAAAAATATATATTTTTTAATAGAAATATTTTCTTTACAGTAGATTTTGTTTGAATGTATAAGCTTTAATCACATTCTTCGAAATTTAAAATTAAAATCATAATCTTTAAATGTTATTTGAATAAATACGAGACAATAAAATAACATAAACGGGTATAAAGAGAAAAATTGTCATGGAAAAAATGTTTACAGGTTTTCGCTTTAAAAAAATGTAATTGTTTAATTTTTGATAATTTCATTAAGAATTTAATGCTAAAAATATGTTTTTACTTAAAAAGATGAAATAAATAATTTCATTTTTAAATATCCGAGGAATTTTTCAATGTTATTATAAAGTTTTATTTCATTACCAATATTTATGTTTAAAGTTATTATTCCAGTGTTTTTTTTCATCAAAATTGTCAATTACTTTCATTTTTACCTTTGGACATATATCCGCCAGTTAATTGGCTAAAACAAAAGTTACAAACTCAATTTTTGTTTACTTGTAATTTGTAACTATGTTGCACCCACAAAAAAATAAAAATAGTATTTATATGTGACGTCTTATACAGCACAATATATGGCACACGGATATATCTATATTTAAATAATAATAATTACTTTAAAAAAAAAAACAAATTAGTTTAACAAAGTTTTTATTGATATTATAATCGTATAATTAGTTCGAGATCAATAAAACAGTTAAACACATAGCGACAATAATTTATACACCCATTTTTAGATTATAAGATTTAGTATATTAATTTTTTAGTTTACACTATAGTACCTACAGCTAGGTACTTTACATATTCGATTTAAATTTTTAAAAAGGGAAAAACAATGTGTGTCTAATATTATGTATTATGCTGAAATATTATGAACGGTATTCATCTGAATCAATCATTAGACAAAAAAACGATTGGTCTAAAAATAAAATGAATAATATTAATACAAGTAATATGTAATCGAAACCAATAGTTTTGCCAAATAATAGGTAGCTGACATGTACTATCCATAAATATAAATGTCGGACATTAACAAAAAAGCTTTGGTATACCCTAATTCATAAATATTTATGCATTATTAATACGTATATTATACGTGTCACATTCAAATCAAATGGGTATTCATGAAATTAAATAAATTGAACATTTTCATGGAAGGTATTGTATTTTCGTTTATCACAAATAATAGTAAATTATTATAAAATCACATTGATTATAATTTTGAATCATAATAATATACGGGACTCTAAATGTTGTATAAAATAGATTCCCAAATAACATGATATGATTAGAACACTATCTCTATGCTACTGAATCATATTATAGTAATCGAATTATTATACTTACCTACTGGAATAATAATATTATAACAATATAATATGATACAATAAATATTAAATTATAATATCAATAATTAAAATATTTTATTAAAAACTAGATTTACAAATTAATAGGTACATTAAATTTAAATTTGAATAAACCTTTATCATATATTATTTTCTACCAGAAAGTTTTGTAAATTAGTTTTTGAAAAATAAAATTTTCAATCTCTGGTTACGCCGGGTTGTTTACGGTTTTGGGACTGTCAAACTCGAGAGTGCACTATCTAGTTTAATATAATCTGTCATAATATAAATTCAAAAGTGACTTGGACCAAATATGGTGGTAAACCGGTGTGTCCCGAGTTACGTCTCATTATTCTATACATATAATCAGGAAGTGTATTGTCAAAAAACAAATACCTACCTGTATAATATATTTATATTTTTCTTGAATATAAATAAATGTTATATTTTCATTATAAAGGTTACACGTCATACTCGTATTCAATATTTTTTCAACATTAGAAAATCCTTAAAAAAACCAAAAAAGGTGTACATTTCAATAGTAAATCCCGTTTAATTTGTTATCCATCCGTCCAAATATTTGTTAGCTCAGATGGCTCGCTGATTTTATTTTTACTCATAATATTCCACTGTTTAATTTCTGTATTTATAAAGGGTATATTTATATTTTCATTAAATAATATAATTATATTAATTTATACTATTTATACAAATTTTATATTTATTTAATTTATGTAAAAAGTCACATATTATACCGTTAAATTTAATTAAAACTTAGTGTTAAACAAAGAAAGAAGATAGAGTAATATGAAATACAATATAAATATCATATCTATGTTTTAGTTTCTATTTAAATTATTCTTAATTATAAATCGGGGCTATCAAGAGGCAGATATGGAGATACTGACCTTTCCTTGGTAGTAGCAACTATATGACTGAAAATCCATAGATTAGTTGAAAGAAGAATAAGAGGAAAAAAGGGAAAAACAAATACCTTATATTCGGATAGACTTGAAATCCCACAAGAACCCAGATAATATAGGACATAAATAACTGAGAAACTTCAAAATATGAATGAAAAGATACAAAATGAAACATTTCGTTAAGAAGCTCAATGGAAAAATGTTATAAATGTTATTATATGCTGCAAAAATATCAAAACACTCAAAACTAACAAAAAAATATCTGTTTTAATAATGAACGTATAGAGGCGGTAAAAAAATGTAACGAAACCCGTATGACATGATTCATAATTCATCGACAGAAACTCAAGAGTAATATAAACATTACAAAGATAGTAAATAAGACTTATAATAGAGACATTTACAATTTAGATAATTTTAAATAAATATTAACTTTATAATAATTAAATAATTAACTGATGCCTAACCAACTTACTGGCAAACTGATCTGAATAAAATAACTGATCTACTTGACTTTTATGTTATTAAAGATATCTCTTCAACATCTGTGCTACTTTCGTTATAATTAATGAAAGAAAGAAAAATCTTTTTGTCAAACAAATTATAGATTGGAATCTCTTTAGGAGCACTCACGAAAAAGCTCATTGAGGTTAAAACATCAATAGATATTGAAGTAGCGGTACAAAAACTAATGAATGATGATGTTTTATCGGACCAAAACGATACTAAATGAAGTTCCGGAAGATGGTTATCACGACATCACCGATCTATGGAAATAAGAGAGCTAGTTCAGAAAAAGCGTAAAGCGAAAATAATTGGGCACAGAACACGAACCTCAGCGAATAAAACCAAATGGAATCATATCAGTAAGATCCATCTTTCTTTTTTTTTTTTTTTTTTAATATAAACATATTTTTTTGTTATTATCTTTTTATAAATGTCGTCTAATACCTATATATATTGGGTTGTAGCCAGTTTTTAATTTAATAAATAAATAAATAAATATTAACCCAAAAAAGGCAGCTGGTTTGATGAAATCAACCTATGTATACTAAAAGAGCTGCCAAAAAAGGCTACTCTTCTTCTCACATAAATAATATATAATGCAAGTATATAAATGTTATGTATTTCAGAATATTGGAAAGGGCATAAATGATCATACTATTGAAACCAGGTAAGGCGATAGAACAAGCTACTTCGTACAGACCAATATCACTTCTCCCTAGCATATCTAAGTTCTTCGAAAAACTTATTCTTAATGATCTGAAACTACCAATAGAAAATAGACATTTTATATCTGATCATCAGTTTGGATTCTGGAATAACCATCCAATTATTAGCTAAATTACGTCATAAACGTGATAAAGAAGGTGCTGGAAGAAAAGAAGGATTGCTGTGGAGTATTTCTAGATGTAATTAAGCTTTCCATAAAGTTTGGTATAAAGGATTACTCACATAAATAAGAGATATTTGCCCCCTACCTAGTGTGCACTTTAGAATCTTATCTCACTCAATGACAGTTTCTAGTCATGCATATATAAACTAAAATAGGTACCACAAGGTTCTTGGGCTTATCATTTTTTTACTCTACACAGCTGATATCCTTACCAATGACTCAATGATCGCTATGTTTGCTGAAGATACGTTAATTTTCATAGCAAGTGAGAACCAGTAGACTACAACTGATAACTTACAACCAACAATATCTTTAATTATAAGAGACGTTGGAAAATCAAGATCAACAGTGATAAGTCGGTGTACGTAATTATGATTTACGTAAAATTGATTCTCGCATAAATAGAAAACACCACATCCACCAGAAAGGAAGTCATTCCAAACTAGACGTAGCACACAAATGTATTCTATACGTAGATATCATAAAACCAACTTTGACTTATGGCATACATAATTGTGGAGTTGTGTTAATAAATCTAATATTAAAGTTATTGAACGTTGTCAAAATATCGATTGCAATCCTTTTGGTTTTATCAATCGAGTGGAAAATTGAAGCTTGAGTTCCGGTGCAAGTTAGCAATTATTATTATATTATTCTATAAGAAAATTATATAATTTTGTTAAAATCTGAAATCAAAAAATCAAAAAAACGGAAATTTAACATTAGCCAATTGCACATTTGTTATCATTTATAATTTGTCATAATACTAGTTAACAATTCTAATATATGAGTTGAAGATTAAAATAATTATTATGTATTGCATTCAAATTTTCTAATCATATATTATAAAATTTCGAATGGTTTTTTGTGAAAGGTATTTAAAATCATTATTATTAAACATTTTTATTATTATTTCTTAAAATTATTTTTTCATAAAGTTTGTAAGTGTTTACAATTTACATACAAGTATAAATAAATTCGAATGATAATACAGAAAACCTTGACAAAATTATAATATTAAGTTAGTTTATTTAAAATCATTGAGTATATATTTATTAAATGTTTATTAAAATTTAATTAAAAATAGTTATATACATTCATTATATGATCACTACTAATATTATATTTTTACCGTTTCAAAAATATTAGTTGTGGTTTCATTAGTTTTAAATTTGTATTTTTATGTTTAATTAATGTCTAATATTCATAAATTGATTCTATAATTTGTTTTTAGAAACTGTAGGTATATTCGGATTCAATGTTTTTAAGTATGGTTTAGGTATTGTTATTATATATGTAGATAAATGTACGTATGATGTATTTTACTGTTTGAATAATGATTGTTTTACGCTTCCAGTATTTACAAATTTTATTATAAAATAACCAATTTAACATTCAAATTTTAATCGTACGTTGCAAGTATAGACTGTTTGAAATATTATTTATTTAAATACCTATTGAATAGGTCTTTTGTCGGCAATACGATATAATATGTTTGCTAGTTTCCAATATTTTTACTTTGAAGTAAAACAATATAATTATATAATATTATATAATACGATGACATTTTTACGAATATTATTTTATATTAATTTGATAAAAATTCGTTATCATATTTTTAACTCGATGAAAGAATCGTTTTAATTAGCTATTACTTTTATCGAAGTAAATAATAATCATCCACCACTTTACTTTTCCTCTAATGGTTATAATTAAAATTTTTGTTTTTGGTAATTATTATTTATTTTTGTATTTTGGTAAATTATGTTAATATTATTATTCGAGTATTATAATGGCCCGATTCCTTGTCAAGAAGTAGTAATTGTACAGGTGATTTTATGATACGCGATGTCGTATCATAATAGTGTATTAAGTATTCCGGAAAAAGATTTGATACAACATGATCAGATGATTTGATAGGTATCACATATATCTGAGGATTGATCAATATTTCCACTTTGTCAAATATATAAGTATATTGTTTACACTGAATTGTCTAAAAACATATTTATAAAATTTACATAATATTTAACCAAACCACTATACAATTAACAAATCTTGTAAATAACGAAAGGTATATTATGAATCACTCTGTATACTCATTCTACTCAATATTCAAAATAAAAAAATGGAATTTATCCAGAAATAAAATTTGAACAGAATAAACAATATAGTAGGTCTCTATCAATTATTATATTCTCGGCTGTTATGAAAAATATGTATTACTATTATTATTTTTATATATTTGTATTTAACATAAGCTAATATAGGGGTATTATATTAATAAAATTTAGTAGTCGAAACGATTAAAGTCAAATATTATTATTTTTTATAGGAAAAATAATGTAATATCCGCTTGTTTTTTATATGATCGATGAAAGTTTAGGTAAACATTTATTAGTAAACTTTTATAGAAAAGTTCAAGTACGCATATACGTTAAGCAACATTTTATTAAGGCTAATTTACTAGAGACTGGAGATATTTCATTGGGATAAAATATCGTTGAATATATTTTATACCCACTGCATACAATAATAAGGGCCTAATAATCACTGCCGCGTCAACAAACATTTCTCACCGTTTACGGCTAGCTATTTAAAATTTTAATTAATTTTGCCTTTTTTAATTTTTCTTTTTTATCATTTAATTTATTTTTTCGTATACACACACACACACACACACACACACACACACACACACACACACACACACACACACACACACCAAGGGTGTAGGTATAAATTTCCTATGGGAGGGGTTCAAAGTAGGAACCATGAGCCCCTAGAAAGAAAAATTTAAAAATAAATTACCCAATATAATATATTATGTACTGTGTAGGTTATTTTAATTATTTAACATAGTAGGTAGACTATAATATAGTAGTTTAGACAGTGGCGACTCGTGTATATGTGCACTACCCAAATCCCATACAAAACCATTTTAAGATTATTATAAGAAAATTAATAAAATAATATTATATATTATTATAATACAGAAGTATTGTATGAATAATATGTATATTTTATTAGCTAAGAAATTTATAGTATAGCTATATATGTCGTTAATATTGATAAGAACGTCAGCCGACGCGACATGCTAACCGCGATACCGTATATTTGGTTCACAACAAAAATATAATAATCAAAGGCCCTCGGGTTTTAAAGGGTTCTGTATAAGCATTGATACTTGTTAACTATTTTTTTTTTTTACCATTTTTAAATCACTATACAATTTTTAAACATAATATTTCAAAAGCACCTACGAGGTTATCTCTTAAATGTTGTACCTATTCTATCAATTTTATACTAGGTAGGTGTTTTAACTCTAAAATCATTTTAAAATGCCATTTCATTTGTTTTACGTAAACGTGTTTTTACTACTGAAAATCAAAATTGTAATACTATTATAAAAATAATATAAAGTATGTATTATAAAAAATAATTAATATATCATAATAAAATTAGTACCTATATATCATAATAAAAAAAAAATAATAAGCATATTTTCTTTTTATATGAGTAATATTACTACTTTCGACAGTCATTATCAGGTTACAAATGAATAATATTATTATATAATAATTATTTATACTTCTTCTCATAGGCATTAATTGTTTTTCTGAAATAAATTACTAGTTCATCATGAAAATGTACCAAGAATAATGTGAATCGTATAATATATAATAATAATAATAATATAAAAACCATCAAATTCCGAGTCAATATTGGCCTACCTACTACTTATATTTAATAATTTATTATAAAAATAATACCTGTATTAGTTGACAAATTTTAACGGTCTGTATCGCAGCAGTCTTCGACAAATCGAGAAAAATGATAAATACTAAATAAAATTATGGGTAAGTAAGTACCTATATTATATTTTATTGTTGAAAGTCGATTATAAATCGGTACGTACAACAATAATAGGCCCAAATCACACTACGGTATTTTAGTCGTCCATAGATAGTGCCTATACGGGCTATGCTCTATGGTATGAGAACGGCTTTATTGTAGACGGTTTTTACGTTATACGATAACGGATATATTATTTCAATGGACTTCCTAGGAATATTTATTTCAAATGATTCTGAATAAAAACATGTATAATATTATATTATTAATTATAAATAATAAAAACTTATTAGATTATTACTTTATTATCATCTACGTATATTAGGTACCTTTATAAAAGATTTTTATTTCCAATAAAATAATGGTATTAAAATGGTAAATTAAATAAATGGATAAAAATATTTTAGTTAGAAACCCATTTATATTTTTTAGTTAATTTTATCTAGGGTAAATTTAGTTTTCAATGGGGGTGGTGGGGGGGGGTTGAACCCCCTAACCCCCCTCCCCTTACCTACGCCCTTGGACGCAAGCAGTGTGCAACCGTATATTATGATAGCCAGAACTAAGGAAAAAAATAAATAATTAAACAAACGTGCAAACGAATGTTCGCAATTTTTTACGGTATAAATAATAATAATAATAATAATAATACGATCATTGATTATTATTATTGCCCGGTTATCCTGTAATAAGTATTATATAATACCTGTAAACCGACGTACGGCGTACGACGATTATTTTGTTGCCGACCTTCGTTCATCCGCAAACGAGGCCCGAAACGCATTTGAAACAGTTACGTTCTCAACATTATTTTTAAACGATTTTTTTATGCTTTTTTTTATTCATTAACACGAAATATTATTTTGTTGCTTTTTGTTTTGTTTTGTTCTTTTTTTTTTTTTTTTTTTTATTGTTTTTTTCACCACAGGAGTTCCGTGGCGATGCGCATCCGCAAAATCCAGTTCGCTCCGGTTATGCGTCCCTTGAGCAGACATCCATGCACCATCGTCCGTAAAGATTTCATGTTCAGTCCCGGTCAACTAGAATTGGAAGCCGTACTCGACAAACAGGTATGCGTTTGGTGCATTCGTTGTTCGCGGCGGCGATCGGTAGGTACCTGTATCGTTAAAATATCATTTATACAGGTATAATAATATCATGACAGGACAGCATCACGTACCACATAAAACGTTGATATAATAATAAAAATTATAAATAAACGATAAATAATAGGCGTCCCCGACTCGAGAGGTTTCCCTGCAGTTTGTGTTCGTCGACGACACGTCCGCGCGTGTTGGCCGGCCGTCAAATATGGTAATCTTCAGGGTCGGGGACTCGACCCTCGACCGGGCCGCGGGCCCCTTCGACGATCGATCGAAATATTCATCGACAATATTGATAAAATATCGACATTGATCGCGTTCGTTCGGTCCGATATCGGAATTACGGCACGGAGAATTATTATTGTTTCCCATCGTGCGATCGGACGAAAAGCGTATGGGTGTGATTTGGGACTTATTTATGGAGGGGGAGGGCAAACGTAAGTATATAGTAAATACGTATATAAATATAAGCGACTTTTAAATCGGTGAGGGTAGGTATACAATTTAATTAACTTAAAAGGCTACAAAAGATTTATAAAAAAAAAAACTCAATAAAAAACCTCTATAAAAATAAATAAAATTTCTAACTTGAGAATTATTACAAAAACATATTAGTCGAGTATAGATTTTGAGCGGAGGGAAGAATCTCAATAAGTTTAATGTGATTAATAAATGTGAATTAAAACTATACATATAGGCAAAATTATTGTTATACGTCCGAAAAATTAATACCAGAGACTTGAAATTTGTACTTCAAAATATTTACGGTAATTATACTCAATATTGACGTGATAAAATTTTAAAAAAATTTATCAATTTTCTGTAGGTAATTCACAAAAAAATAATCAGCAAAGAAGTCTACAGAAATTCGTGAAAATTAATTAGTTAAAAATCAGAAAAAAAAAATACTACCAACATCGCTCAGAATTATTTTTTTTAATTTAATATTTCAAATGGGTTCTAACAGATTCAATATCAAATAATTGTTAAAAATCACAAATGTATACAAAAAAAAATACAAATTTTAAAAATTAATTTTCCAAAATTTAACCAGTCGGGGCATCCGCTCCCTTTCGCTTCTCCCCCCCCCTCCAGTTTACGGTTATGAGACGAAGCATTTTGAACGGTCGATCTGTCTTTAAAGTCTATAGGACTAAAAGCGTGTAAATTGTCCAGTCAATGTGCATTACGCATTTTTATATATAATTTGTGTACCTACCACCAATCTGTTCCACTCTAATACCTATAATTTTCGTGATTTAGTCTTTTTTTAGAGTTTATCTATAAACATTAATATTGTAACATTAATAACTTTATTTTTCGACCACCATCAAAATATCTACATTCTCAACCTGTTTTTGAACTCTACTAAACAGTATTTAATTTAAATTTTATTTTTATATTCTACATATTAAATTTTTTCCGTCAAAAGGTCCATTACCATTTTAAACGAAATTTGTATATGTCCATTAGTATTCTTTTGCTGCAATATTCGGGATCAATTATTTATTTTTTTTTTAAACTTTTAACATTATATTATGTTCCTATTTATCAATAAAACTCATAATACTTCGGATTATATTATTTACCTTTAAGTACATACTAGAGTACTAGACTCTAACATATATTTTTCTATTGCATAGTAGTATATAATATGTATTTCATTTTTTCCAAACAAGATTTTAAATTTATTTTGAAACCAAACATTTGAGTGGGTAATTAAATTAATAAAGAGTAAAATAAACTAATTTTTGTAGCTGTAACACACGTATTTGAAAATATTTTAAAAATCACAATATTATCAATAAATATTCATCACCGTCTTCCTATGACTCTCTATAGTCTACATCCTATCTGTTTTTAAATTGTATTTATATTTTTGAGCTTAAATTTCGAATTTAAGACTTGAAATTCGTACAAAATATTAAACAGAACGTTCCTCGTCCATAGTAAAATTATAGTTCTTAAATGATCTAAATCTCTATAGGAATATTTACATTTTGGTATTACCGTTTTAAAAATAAATTGTATTGAGTGGAAAGATCGGATTTTTTTTATAGGCACTTTGGACTTTTCTTATTTAAATATTATTATTATACATTTAGATAATTGGTATAGATATAGTGATTAGTCGCTGGCTTAGAATAAATGTATTAAATATCTAAATTCGTTTTTTTTTTTTTCAAGAAATTTCAGACTTTTTTATATAGTATGGTTGGTATCATAAGTATCTTATTAACATTTTTAAAATGCGCATTTTAATTTAAAATTTAGATTTTTATAGGTCCATTAAAAAATAGAATACAGACTACAGAGAATGAAAAGTTATTGTATATAACATATATAATGATAATATAAAATACTAGTATATACTTCAGATTGAATCTTAAAAACATTTTTTTGAACAATTTAAAAACACTACGACAGAACACTATCTTTTTAAGCAAGTATGTATGCACCACGTCGACAGATTAATATCACATTTATAAGAAAATGAAAAATATTTAAATTATTTTTTTATGGAATCTTATATTATTATATATATATATATATATAATTTAAATGGCAATAATTAATATAGAGTAATCATACATGTGTTCCGTTTTTGAGGATTGCTTCTCATTGTTCCGACAAACTTTAAACGGGATGCTTTTTGTACCGATTTTAGAATTAGGGTCCTGTTTTTTTGCTTATTTACCATTTTCAAATCAATTTACGAAATGTTGTTGAAAAATTATTACGATAATGATTTTTTTTTATTGATGTCCAGTTTTTTAATTTTCAAAATATGATCATCAAAAACTCTACGTGTCGACGTTCACATTTAATATAAAAAATAATAGGGTGTATAGTTTTAATTTGTAAAACACTTACCCAAGAGTCGATCAAAATCTGGTTTTGACATCCTCAAATAGTTTTTCAAATCATTTGGTTCATTTTCGTTCAACTCTCGTAGTAATGGCATATGACCAAACAAGTCCCTTCTAGCGAGCCAGTTTTTGACCCACTTACGCCTTCCTTTCCTTTTTTTTTTTGATATGTAATAGTTCCCGACCATCAATACTGCAGCGGCAACCAACTTTTTTTCTTTTCGAAGGTATGTTATGTTCATTCATTATATAGATAGGTAGTTATTTAAAATGCACGAGTATAAAAAAACATTATTTACTTTACACAAAACTCATAACATAATAATGATAACTGATAAATCAGCTGAAATCCGTCGTATAAATGCGTATAGGTCTTTCAGTACGTCTTGAAAGACCAGCGGACTTGGTCCTAAGCATAAAAATCAACGGATTTCCTCCACTAACCAGCGGATTAAGTCCGCTGGAGGATACGCTCCGCGAAAAGTAGCGGACTTTCATTTTTACGTCAGTGGGCACAACTAAAGACCTAGTCCGACGAACCGAATCCACCGAGGACCTAAAGATTTAAACCGTCGGACCAAATCCGCCAAAAAATCCTCTCGTGTATGGCCACCTATTTTCGTCCGTCTCCGTGTTAGCGTGTTATGTCGCGCTGCGATACCGTATGATATTATACAATGTAATTTATTGCGGTGGCGATGCGCTCTCGACCGACTGTTGTACATCGCAGGACTGCATTGGACTGCATTGGACTGCATTGGACTGCAGTCCGTGTTTCTCGAATCGGATCTTGTAAATATAAACATACGGTCGTGAATTATTATATTATAATACGGGTCTTTTTTAGCCAGTAAATAATGAAGTAGGTATATGAGATATAACTTATAGTATACGTCATCATCCATGTATATGTTTTAAATTGTATTTTATCCAAATAAAATGGTTTAAAATATTTATTACAATAGGGAAATATGTTATGTGATTTTCAACGAGTCTTCAAATTAATTTGGACGTTCGGCTTCTACAAACATCTTCTTGAGGTATATAATAGGTAAACAGTAGCCTGCAGTAGGTACCTATACCTACAGAAGGATTTTTAAAAATTAAATATATCATTAAGGACAATATGCTAAATTGATATGAAAAAAAAAACATGAAAAATATTTTTACCTCATTTTTATCTAGATAAAAAGTCATTTTATTTATCTTTATCTAGATAAAACATTTATTTAGTTATCTTTATCTTTATCAAGATAATATTATTATGAGTTATCTTTATCTTTATCTAGATAAAATTTTATTTATCTGGGCTCAACACTGGTCGTGATGCACACTCATTACGTTCGTTTAGCGTCATTTTGAATAGGTATAGGTAGTGGCCGTATTTTTTTTTTTTTTTTTTATCACAGGGGCGTCATTTCAGTTTTTTTTTCGGGTGTACGGGATTTTAGGCTGGTCAATTTTAACCATTTCACCATTTCGCGCCCATTTTTCACACATTCTAATGCTATGTTAATGTTAAACACGTAAATAAGCAAAAAAAAAAAATAAAAAAAAAAAGGTCTTCGAAATTTTTTTTTTTTTATTTATTTTATTTATTATTATTTATTATTTTTATTTTTAAATTTTTTTCTTACTATTGTCTCCTCCCCCCCCCCCCCAAATGACGCCACTGGAATTATAACGGCTAAGACCCTTCCCTGATGAAAATCGCGCGTTTGTGGTCGAGTATGTTATAGGTATATATAGACTATATAGAGGTCCGATTCTACCGAACGCTCGTTTATTAAATAATATACGCATTTTGTATAAGTATACGAGTATTATATAATAAAATATATAATTTTATATAGCTAATATATTTCCATTCTAATATATAGGTCTATACGCACGGCGAAAACGTGCTGGTGACGATATGTATACGTAACAGTAGCAACAAAATGGTGAAAAAAATCAAAGTGTTGATGCAACAGGTCGTAGACATTGTCATATTCCAAAACGGACAGTGTAGGACCACTATAGCCGCCACCGAAACACAGTGAGTATAACTATCCATATATATCTATATTTAAGCTCTGCGGTCTATATATATTTATATATATATATATATATTAGGGTGCCACTTATTTTTTAAATATCGGAATTCCTCTGAGGACCGGCATTTTTTTTATTCTATTTAGTCTAAAACTAAATCCTATTAAGTTTCAGGCCAATCAAATAAAGTTAACACGTGTCGACTTGAGCCCAAAGTATGAACTTTTACAAAAAAAAATTTAAAAAATACGTTTTTTGGTAATTAGACCAGAGTTTAAATTTATAAAAATTTAATTGTTTAACGTTATTTTACATTTAAACGTTTTTCATTAATTTTGCATTATCCTCACGCTGTTGTATAATATAATAGTCTGTATTTTGTACGCAGAAGGAAATGAGTGAAGAGGAAGTCCAAAAAAGAGGGTTGAATGTGATAGAGAGTGTTACCTGTATGAACAGGCTGGTAATACGAACGTTTCGGTCAAGTGGAAATATAGAACTAGGGTTGAGACAAAGGAGAAGAACTAAAGACAAAATTAAAAAGTAAATTCGGTTACATTCAGGAGCTTAAACTACTGATAGCTCGACTATGAAATAATATGCCGTTATGTTGGTAGGTTAGGTATTTAATAAAAAAAAAAAAAAAAAATCCATTCGCACAATAATAATGTAATAAAAGTTTGCGAAACACAAAGTCACCAAAGCTCTATTCTGTACAATTAAATGACAAATGTTAAACTGGAATTTTACATTGGAATTACATTTAATTATACCTAAATATACGAGTATAATAATATGGTTGTCTGCATTGTCGCCCATATAGTCAGTCGTGGCGTTTGAGACGATCAAAACACGGAAACTACTAACACAAACATACAAATAGACAATGATAAACGGGCCTATTCTCAAAGGTATCGAAAACGGTTTTCCATCGAGAATCAATCGAAAATATCATCGGTTTCGATTTCCATTGAAAATGCTATTCTCAAACCGTTTTCGACTGCTGGTCCGATAGTAGGTAGTATTCGATAATTTACAACGACAGTGAATTACCTATCGAAAACGGTTTTCGACAATCGTCTTTATCAATTTTATTAATTACTATTTAGGTATTATTATTATAAATTCGTTATAACGTTATAATTATGGCGTTTAATGACGGTTTAGATGATTGTATGTATAAATAACTAAGTTATATTGAAATACCTATATTATATTATGAATGTTCGAAACGAACCAAGGCGAGTTTTGCAACAACAAGATCCATTTATTGGTACTAAGTACTAAGTACCTACCTACAGTTATTCAATTATATAATTATAGTACTTATTTAACTTTAAGAGAAATGATTTGAACGACGATCGGCCTCCCCTCTTCGAGGACTTTTTTTCATACTATGAAAATAATAAATAGGATAAAAAAAATATGACGTATTAAAAAATATCATAAACATAATACGTTTTTCAGTGATTATTTCTTAAACTTAATAAATATGATACGGAAAATAGTTTTAAATAAATAAATATTATTCATTATATTATTTATAAAAAAAAAAATAAAAAAAATGATTACGTACATATTTTATCTATTTCTCTTAGTTTCAAAGTTACCTATACACGCTAAAAGTTTTTAAAAATTTCGAAAAATCATTTTTTCCCCATATTACCTATGTATAGTATATATAGTTAATACAGTTACTAATTTTGTATATTCCTTATACCTAAGAAACTATGATGAAGAGAATATATATATATATATTTTTAATAAATAGCATGATGCCCGAAATCCATTCAAAATAAAAGTAATATTTTAAAGGGAAATTAGTTTCAGATTACTTTTAAAAATTAGCTACATTGTAGAAATAACTAGCTATATTCAATCTTTTCAAATACCTAATCATTTTTAATATAATTAATCATTGTACAAAACTCTAAACATATGCACTATTTAAAATTAAACTACCTAGGTACGTAAGATAGATTTTTATAAAATATGCACTTTTCGTTGTTTTTTAGGTTTTATTTCTCGCTCTTCATCATGGAACTCATTATTTAATATTTTTATATCACTATACTTTTAATATAATTAAAATTTAAACATTTTTGTACTTAATATAATAAGTAATTATTACTTGATACTTATAGGTATTTCATTTATATTATTGTCATTAGTGATAACATTCAATAATAAGTGATTAAACGCTATAAAATTTGATAACAATTGAAAATGTCATGGAAAAAACAATGATTTAGTTCGATAATCGAAAACCATGTGGAAAGTAATTTATTCGATTTTTCAGGTAGAAGTTTGGGAATACGATTGATCGAAAATTTCTGATCGAATGAATATTTACGATCGAATGGTGACAATCGAATCATTTTTTTCGACAATCAGATTCGATACTTTTGAGAATAGACCCCCATATTATTAAATGCCTACTTCTTATGTTTTGAGATCATATGAAAATAAACTTCTTCGTAGGTATAGTGAAAAGCATAAATACACCGATAAATCATTACAAAATATTGTTGAAAATAACATTATGATATAGGCTATACGTAATTTTTACGAATATTTATAGTAGTATAAAAAAAAAAATACAATTATTTGCCGTTTATATTATATAACGAAAAACGTTTAATTTTTTTCACGTTACTGTTACCTACGTTTAATCTTTATTGGTTTAATACGTCATATTACGTTTTGTTTAGTGATTTTTAAATATTTTGGTTTTTCGTCTTTCGTTTATTGATTACGTTTAGGAACAATTTTCCGTTTTAAACGTTATAATTAAAACGTCATGAATAACGTTTTTAGGCCCTGATATAGGCTACAAATCAATGATACTACCTACCACCACCACATACTTTGTGCAATACACGGAACAATCAGTGTAGGGGTGTAAACACCTATAATACAATATAATGGGTATACATTATTATATTATATTTGTTATTATTAAGACTTGAATTTTAATGCGAAATACATTTGTTAGTGAGTGATGTAATGCAATGCTTTCCAAGTATAGGAAAAATTCATAATTTATACATCAGAGAATTAAAAAATTAATCTTTCACTTTGCAATTTTTTTTTTTTTTTTTTTTTTTTGATATTTTTAGAGCATTTTTTTTCATTTTATATTTTACGTTTGGAGTGCTTACCTAGAATAAATAGTTAAAACATTTCTAAATATTAATCTTGTTTCAAGAATTAGTCGTTTTTAGTAGGTACCTATGTAATTCTCAAAGTTTCGATAATATCAATAATAATATCTCCGATATCGATAATGCAAAGGTATAATATAATCGTATATCGCCTCGATAACGTTATGTACGATACGGTATAAAATACCCGATAACGCCAAATAACTAATATAAAACTAATTAAAATTTTTTTTTTTTATTTTAAATAGTATTATATAAAACTGTTTAGAATTATTTTTTATTCAGTTTAAATATATTTTTAAACATTTTAGGTGTTTTTTAGTGAAATTTTTAATATTGTGGCATTTTTTCAAGGTATTAATTTGTTTTTTTTTTCGGGGAGGGACATTTTTTTATTTTTTAAAGTATTAAAGTCTATGCCCTAGTTATTATTTAAAATTCTTATTTGTCAAATGTAATGTTATTTATTTAAAAGTGCGAATAACGATTAATATTATCTTTACATATATAGTCAAACTTGAGTAGTATTCCGAATAATTTTTAAGTATTCCAAATATATTTTAAATAATTTTTTAAGGATATTTAATACAGTATTTTGAATACTTTTAAGGAGTATTCTTAATACATTATACCGAATACGTTTTTAGGGTTTGATCACATTTTTAAAACAAATTTCATTCTTTTTCCTACATAATATTTTACAGTACTTATATTATACTGTCTTATTTGGTTTTCAACTATTTTTGCGGATCAGTAATGTTATTTTCCAGTTTTAAATATGTTTGTTTAAATAATAATAATTTTTATTGATGAAATATACACTTTGAGAGTATTATATTAATTGATATTATTTTATTATAATACATTTTGTAATTACAGTTGTCAATGATATTAGATATTTTATAAGTATACATATAAAATACGAATTATTACAAAAAAATGATTGTATTAATAGTTAGATATTGAGAATATAATGCTTATTTATTAAGAATTAAAAAAAAACCTTATGACCTTCTATATCCTTTCTATCTATACCTTCTCATTTTTTACTTAAATTAATTATATAATATTGAAATTTAGATATAGTTTTTAATTAATAGACAGCTGTGTGTGTATTATCTATTGTATTATTATATTAATTTTTACAGGAAAAAAATCATTAAATATAATTATATTAGGTATAATTAGGTACTATGTTTGTTATTAAATCTAGTAAAAAAACAAAAATTATCATAAAGTAGTGGAGTACAATATATTTCATTATTTTTTTGGTAGTATTTGGAATATGTACACAAAATAATTTTAAAAAGTATTTTTTAGCCAAGTCCGTGTGTAGTGTAGGTGTACCTAAATCACACGAAATTCATACTATATATCTGTACACTCGTTGATTGAATTGTCAAAAACTGTCAATATCAATATTTAATGGATTTAAACTGCCATCTAAAGACATATACTTTTCGTACACAGCACGACAAATAATTAAATAGCACCGGTAAAAATTAACATTTAGACATTGATAATCACATGCGAAATCTTGGCAGAGGTCGCATCCCCATGACGAATTTAAATCATACTGATATCATATATGAACTGTATCTATATAATATAGGTTGAAACTTGAGCGTAGACTGTACATCTAACTGATAAATATATATGTACGAGGTAAATTATACATATTAATATATATTATGTATCGATATCAATAACGATAAAACGTGACAAGTGAACGATTTTTATGAGTGGTTTCGAAAGAAATTGTTAAAACACGATTAACTGGCTAGAAATTTAATAAACGGAATTATTCGAAATTCAAAGATATAGATTAAATAGAATGAAACATTTAGAAAGTAAGTAGAGTTTTAAGCAGTGTATGGTGCCACAAGAATTCAGTGTTAGAACCGTAAAACTATTTCGACCGTATTAAAAATGTAGCTAGAAGTTTTGAAAATATTAAAACATGATTATTATTGATTAACCGTTTCGGTAATGCATATATATATATATATATATATATGCAATATATATATATATATGTAATATATATATATATATGGACAGAGTATATGTATAATAAAAAACATTTTAAAATAAATGTGACTACCTATTGATTTTACTGAAGATGTTTTTTTCCGGTGTACAATATATTACAGTATTCAACTCGTCCAAAAATAACAAAAATTTGAACTTAATAAACCCAGCTGCCGTGCTAAGCAGAAACGGGATAACTCCAGTCGATATATTTTTTGAGAAACAGCATATAATGTTTTCGACAGTAAATCGAGCATTACAAATACCTAGAATTGATTGCACACTTTTTATTGAAACTTTTTTGGCGTCTTTAAGGAGAAATATGAACTTATCCTACAACAAATGTCAGATTACTAAGCGAAAAATTGGTAACTCCATATAGTAATGGACTTACCCGATTTATCACTATTAGCCTTTTTTCGGCATACTTTGTTTTAGTCTACTATCATACAATATTTTTTGTACGCAAAAACCAGTAACTCTAGTTTTATCAGCGAAATAATTTTAAATTCCATTAATTATCCGTATCTTTAATTATTAAACAAATTATTAAGTAGATGCAAAATATTTTTGTTAAAAAGTAATTCATAAATTGTTGAAAATAAAAATCAATATTAAACTAAAAAATGAATCAACATATCTTATAGCTAGTTCTCGTCATAAATATTTAAAATAAAAACAGTGCCTATCTTTAATTATTAAAACAAATTATTACATAATAAATTCAGTCTTTTTTTTAATATAAATAAATTGTTTAAAATTAAAAATATAACAATCATCATACCTTATAGCTGGTTATCGTTAAAACATTTAAAATAAAACAAAATCTTGAATTATTAAAATATTACAACCTATAAAATAATTTTTTATTAAATAATAAAGAATTTGTTAAAAATAAAAACAAAACAAAGTTAAAATAATCAATACATGCCATATATTTGGTTATCATTAGACAATTTTAAATTAAACAAAATTTCAAGTTATTTCTTGAAAACAAAAGTTTTAAATAAATATGGTAACATATTGATTACTAACACATATTATTTACAATTTGTTTTCTAATTTTCAGGTCCTTGTCCTGTGTTTGTGCTTTGAAAACTTCAAATATATTGGACTTACCACATATTCTCTTATTTTAAATTGCATTTTAAGATTGGGTTTAATAAGAACTACATTTTTATTTTTACATCAAAAATTGGTACAAGCCCATCTAATTTACCTATAGAAACAAGAATCTCCATTTTTACAAAAAATGGAGTTATCCTATTTTCGCTTAGCATGACAGTATAGCGTTAAATAATTAATTTTATAAAAAGTTACTAGATATTGATTTTGCTCAACTAAAAGTTATTAAAATATATATTTTCATAAATTACTAACCGTAAATTCCCTTAGTGTTTTTTCTAAGCATTTAAGAGGATGCCACACTAATAGTAAAAACACGTCCACGGTCTACGACGAAAAAATGAAAATACCTCTTACAGCGATTTTAGAGTTCAAATACTTATATTCAAATTTATAGAAAATAATAGTTTGGAGACAATCTCAAAGAAATTTAAAAAATAATAATTAACAAAGAAGTAACAATGATTTAAAAACTAAAAAAAAGAATTTTCATACATTTGATATTGTGTTATAGAATAAGAGAATGATAAAAAAAAACTTTGGCGATCGTATCCGAAATTGTTGTCTTTTAAATATTTTTAGTAGGTATTTAACTCCAAAACCATTTTAAGAAGCCTTTTTGTTTATTTTTTGTACACTTAGTTTTGAACAAATGTCGTGATTATACAACAATAAAAAGTGGTATGGATACGGGACTTATTATTTTAAAAATATATTTATAAATTGGTGGATTTTTAGTATTTATGAAATTTCATAAAAAATGTTCAAAACCCCTTCAAAATATCCACGCTGACATTCTCTATAATAAACAAAAAGACCGTCAAAACTCTAATAAAAATGTTATACTACCTGCTTAAAAAATATGTATTTAAATACTATTAAGTATAAGTACCTATATTTGCATAAAAAAAACTTTTCTAATAGTTCTAATTAAATATTTTATTTAAGGTTTAAATTTAATCAAAATATATATTAATTATTAATTTATTATCCAGCATTATTATAATATATATAGGTATATTTGAACTTTTACAGTTTTCCAATACAAATATTTACATTTCATGAGATAACTTTTAAAAACTATTTTAAATGAATATTTTAGTTTAATGAGTTAAAAAAGTTAAATTTTAAAACGTGGTTAGTTTAACTTAGACGCATTTATTTGATCCTGAATGGCGCAAAAAAAATATATATATATTATTAATTTTACAACGATTTTTTTGTGTAAGGGTACGGTACACTATTTCTTCGTTTTCCTTCGAAGAGGTTTAAAAAAATCAATTTTACTTCGCTTAGGCGTTTTCACAATTCAACGTCCATATTTTTTTTTATCTGTTTTCTTCGTATTTCAGCGCCCAATCCAGATAACCGTATTTCACAATTCGCATTTCATACAAATATTTACCGTACAAATAATAGACCTTTATCGATATTTTTCCCGATATCGTTATTTTATATGCTAGTAATTCGTTACTATTTGCTTTTGATATCAGACAGAAAAACGGAAAGTATATATTATTGATATCAAACACAAAATACATAGGTATGTACGATTATTATGATTGTGGACGATAAATCCCATCAATCAATCTACTCGTACTGTAGTACAACATTACCAAGTTCCTCGAAATCTTGAAGATATTATTTTTTATTTCACCAAACCGTATTATTTTATGCTTTGGTTGTCTTGACATTGACCGCAATCGTGTTACGAAAATGAAATTTGTATGGCTACTGAAACCCAAAGTCTAAAATCCAGTTATCCAGACCGGATTAGACGCTGAAGTGAGAAAAAAATAATGAGTAAAAAATTGTGGGCCCTGAACTGACGCAGAAAAAAAAAACCAGAAATTTTATCCATAAGAAAGTAATTGTGTATAAAAAACCATATTATATATATATATTATACACGAGATTACAGATGGTCATGTCATGATCATCTATTGATAATATAAATAAAATTGGAGTAACGACCTGTTGGCTATTTTTCTGGAACCGATGACGTGTTTGTTATTGTTTTGTGGATATTTTCAATACATTTTTATTGCCTATTTACATATATACCTATTTCTAAAGATTATTTATAATCAATATCAATTTACTAAAACTATAAAAATAAAATAAAATATTATATAATTTATAGGTAACTTAAGTCTAAAATAAATACTACTACACGTTTATCACAAGTATACAAAACTTATATGCAATGCTGGGCATTAACAAGTTAATAAATTAAAAGTTAAATTTATATTAACTATTAACTTGACTTTTTATATTTGATTTTTGTTTACTTAACTTATTTTTGATTATATTAACTTTTAAATAACGAGTTATTTTTAATTATAACTCAATTAAGTTAATATTTAAATAATTGATACATTGTGATTTCATACTACGTCTATTGTCAAAATGGTTGAAAAAAAAACAAAGAAGTTTTGGTCGTTTTTAATAATTATTATATTATAATAATTATTTATTGCCCAAAAATATAAGTAAAACAAGAAGAATACTTATATATTAGGTATGTAATAATCTCTCCGTAATATAAATTGAGGAACGTATTAGATTTCTCATTAATAAACACTATTTAGGTAGGTACCTACTAATTTTCAGTAAGCAAATTCCATTTGTTAATATTTTGAAGAAAATAGTAGTTACCTATTAATTAAATATTTGTTGTTAATTTTAACAATAATTATTATAAATACATTTTAGTATTTTCAATAATATTATGTTAATGATTTTTATAAAATTTAAAATGATTTAAGTTGAAAAAATTTATAAAAATAATAGATACTTAATTCTACCTCTATATATATATAGATCTCAAATGTTATATTGACTCATACAAAAAAAAAAAAAAAAATTAATTCATTTCTAATAAATAATCAAAATAAGTTATTTTTTTAGCTAACTTAACTTTTAACTTCACTTAATCGTTATGAAAAAAAAAAAACTATTAATTTTAAACTTTTACTATTTTTTTTCTATTAACATAACTTAACCGAGTTAAAAAAAATTATTAACTTGCCCATCATTGCTATTGTATGTACGTTGTACCTTCGCTTTTATAAAAAATCAATAATTTTCAGTTATAATACAGCTGGTTAACTTTACGTAAGACCATCAAACTCAAAAGCTTAAATATTAAATTAAAAAATGAATAAAGAAATATAACAAGTAATAACTTTATTATTTAATATAATAATAACAAATTAGGTACCATCATATATTACCCATAGTAAATGTATATTAAAAAACTTTTAATTTAAATTCCTAATCTAATATTGTATTTGTAAGACTGTGTTTAAAAAATATTTTATATTTTATGAATAGTTCAAAAGTTACTTTTCTACATATTTTATGATATAAATAATTACTGAAAAATTACATTTATTTCACAATTATTTAAAAAGTTAAATTATTTTATCTCCAAAAAATCTATTAGTAGTTCGGTATTTACTTAAATTTATTTTAATACAAAATATTTAATTAAGCTAATAATGGTTATCTATTACATAAAACAATTTATTTTAAATTAAAATGAAATTGCACATTTCCTATTGTATCAATACAATATCAATTACATTGCATATTTGGAATTTATACAGAGTGATTTTTTTTATCACGAAAAGTATACGTGCAGAAAATACTTAAACTGATGTTTAGCGTTT
The DNA here is from genome assembly GCA_025469235.1 of Pemphigus obesinymphae. Classification (NCBI taxonomy): domain Eukaryota; kingdom Metazoa; phylum Arthropoda; class Insecta; order Hemiptera; family Aphididae; genus Pemphigus; species Pemphigus obesinymphae. The sequence goes on along the minus strand of JAIPRL010000795.1, from coordinate 26,001 downwards.
ATAATTGTCATTAATATATCTTCAAAGAATAACACATTTGGTTGACATTTTAATAAGTAACATTTATTGTTATTAAAACTAAATTAACCTACCTAACTCTATATATTATCAGATAGGTAGGTACCTACCTGAATTTAATAATAATTTATAATTTTCTTGTGATTATAAAGTGCTATATATATGTTGCTATTTTTGTCTAATACATTTTTACTTGCTTTTAATGTTATAATGACATACCTTATACAATTATACCATAATGGTACCTATTAAATATCATGTGCAGTTTTTGATTATTTGAGAAACCACAACAAGTCTTATTTTTAAAATTTTTCGGTATCGGTTTAGTTAAAATATTAGAATTTCATAATTGATTTTCATAAAATGTTTTAAAATTATAAAATCGCTTAAAAAAAAACAGTTAAAACACTTATTAGTAAGTTATTTCCATAACTTATACCTACCATACTATTATTTTTTTTTATTACTCACTATTAAGTATTAGTGGAAAATATTTAATAATTATTTCATAACGGTGATTTAGTCGTCCAGTTACAAAAACTAAACAATATGAATCTATACTTCAAATGAAAAAATATTAACTAAAACCAGTAACATTTCAATATATTAAAATACGATTGATTGAACTCAACATTTTTAAAAAAAATTATAAAATTAAATTAGTTTAATGGAGCATATTTTTGTTGAACAAACATCTATCGATAAAAATCAATTTTACCGATGTCGTCATATTCTCTGTTGTATTTATTTATTTTTAATAATTTACTGGCAAAAAGCCCAGATTTACATAATAGTACAATAATATTATTTATTATCTTTTGAAATTAAACATTCAAAAAATTACGTTTGTGGTAACATAATAGAAGAAAACAGAAACGAAAAGATTTAAAAGTGGCTGATATAATAGTATTAAAAAACAAACGATAGGTCCGAAGGATTGGCGCGATGCACAAGATGAATAAGGGGTGAGTTTAGGATGAAATTAGAGGACAAATATGGAACACAAAAAGGAGCAACATTTCTAGTCCAGCGGGCCGAAACACATTAAAATTAATGTCAGCTAGTAAGGAATAAGAGTCCAAGAGCCAGAAATAATGACCGAGAAAAATCTACTGCTAATCATACGTCTACGGTCGGTAAGGCTGGGTTGATTTAACACGCGGATAATAGGCGCATAGTCATAGGGAGGGCAAGGGACGTTGAGGGTATAGGATGCGAACCTTAAGAATTTTCTCTGCACACGTTCAATCATCATTGATTCTAGATAAGTGTGAGGGTCCCAAATAACATATCCATATTCCAGTAGGTACAGGTATGATGAAGGCACAGTAAAGGGTTTTCAGTGAGCCGGATAGTTCAAATTCATGCGCGATCCTCTGAATAAATCTTAGAAGTTTAAGCGTCTTGCAACAAATGTCTTCAATGTGTAAACGAAGACTCGGGTTTCTCGATAAACGAAAGCTAAGGTCACAAACCGAAATCCCAGCACGTGTACCGGATAGACCATGAATTTTATAATCGAAGTCAGAATGATTGGAAGAGCGGATAAAAATTATAACTTGACACTTGTGACTTGGCTATATTGAGTTTCAAGTTTAAAGTTCCGTCCCACAGGACCAATCTGAAATCCTCTTGAAGCGACTCACAGTCAGTTACAAAATTAATGTGCATAAAAAATTGGCATATCATCTGAAAGCATAAGTAGTTTGACGTATAACAAGGCAAAGGATGCACTATTGACTAATAACGAGAAGAGAAGAGGTGATAAAATGTTCCTTGGGGAACACCAGATAAAAAGATCGATACAGTCGATAGGACGGGCCGTGAAAGTCAAGGAAAAATGATTAGAGAACATGTTGGCGGCGTCTGCTATATAATTGCTAGGTAAACCATTAAATGTATAGAGCCAGTCGATCAATTTTTACGGACAAATTTATAAAGTGAACGAGGATTATGTTTAAAGTTAACTTCTACTCTGTTAATATAACTACGAAAACACAAATTTCGACAAGAATATGAATTTCGCACGGAGAAGGGAGAAGTCATGATAGTTCACAGGACACATAGAAATCTTATATTTCCTATGAGCGATTTTTTTCATAAAGACTTTCTTCAGTTCTTTGGTGTACCAACAAGGAAAACAAAAAACTTTGAGACGTGAATTTGGGAACGAAGGAAAGTACCGCGGAATGAAGAGCGTCAAAAAATACATCGGCAGCGGCATCCGCATCAAGAAATGAGAAAGTGAATGGCCAGTCATAAAACGAAGGAAACCTGATTATATTATTATAATCAGCATATTTGAAATCGTAAAAAGAATGAGTATTATTATCAAATGGAATTAAGGAGTAAAATGACCGTGGTAAGATATGACCCGAGGTGATGGGTGCTTGGAATCAGCAGGGACAGCAGCTTCACTAAATAAGCTAGTTAGACACACAATTAACGTTACGAAAAACTAAATCAAGCAAGGATTTGGAAGCGACATAAATATAAATATACCGAAAGAATCCATGCAGACCAAAGACTTTGGGAACACAGAGGAAACGTATGCTGGAGGACGAAGAGTTAATTAACCCATAATTGTCAATAGACCGAGATATTTCAGTTAAATTAACTATTAAGGTCACCACAGCATAAAACAATATGATTAGCATATCGCTACACAACAGAGTCAATGGACTCGGTAATAGATATTGAACTGAAATGTAAAATGAATCTAATTATAACCGAATTACATCATGTACGTACGCACAATAAATAAGATTCCCTCGATATTTTCCCAGTTCAAACATCCTTTATGCAATATTTAAACTTCCAAGGTTATACGGGAATTGTCGTATAAACGTTAATTGTATTTAAGTACAATATTTTGACCTTTTCGAGTTTCAAGTTACCGTTAGTTTACTATATTATACAAGTATTATACCTACTATATAGTGTACACTGAAAAAACCAACAAAATTACTGTCACTGTACACATATAGCCCAATAAACATTTTGTTCAATTAACAATTGTCTAAATAAAATAAAACCCAAATTCACAATAATTTACTTTTATATTAAGCAAATACGTATTTCGGTAACAAAAGTCCGTGTTTCGCACTGAAGATTGTATAACTTTATTATCGAAATACGTACCTACCTATTTGCTTAAAATAAAAGTAAATTACCTATTGTGGATTTGGGTTTTATTATATTTATATAAATTATCTGCAAGTACTAAATTTATATATATATATATATATATAACAATTGTCTATTTGTAATTCTTTAAATATCAACAACAAAATATATATATCAAAACGATTTAGGAGGTACATATACCTACTATCTTTTTATTGTGTAGATACAATAGTTATAAATTATTATCAAGATGACAAAATAATGACAAGTTGATACTGATCATTATATACAGTTGCGTAGCCAGGATTTCTAAAAGGGTGGAGTGAGTTATCATTAGGGAGCCCTTTTTATGAAAAAAAAAAAAGTTCAAATAACAAATTACATACTTTTATTTAGGTACCCACTATTTCTTTAGTTAGTCATTCAAGCAATAATACAAACAATTTGGTCCACCAACCCATCGGCCATTTATTATTATTTTTAATTGGAAAGTATAAGACGATTCTGCAGAGCAAAGTTCGGAATAATCATGTTTTCCAATTTATAAAAAATTTGCATTATTTTTGGCAGTTTTCCTTTACGTGTAAGAGACCATCATACCAGTACTTTTGTTATGTGAAATCGAGGCGTAGCTTAAGAAAACTACTAACCGCAAAATTACCTCTTTAATGTACCTACACAACAACTAACAAGAAAAATCTGTACCTAAAAACTCCTACTCAACCTTTTCTACCGGAAAAAGTGTATACATACATAAAATATTAAAGCATCAACTTTTTGTTATATATTTTCGGAATGTGGTTAAAAAGTTTTGCAATTTTCATTTCGTTAATATAATAGGTACATACAATAATAAATTTAAGTAAACAATTTTAAGTAATTTTTGAAAAAAAAATGAAAAAATACTTAAAAAACTACTAGAATTATCAAAAACGATCCTTTTGAATACCGACTAGAATGAATTAAAACCATAATATTCTGGAAATCTAAAATAAAAAAATATACGGCTGTGGGAGGGAGGGCACTGACTGTATCATATATATATATATATATATATATAACACCCCAAAGTTCAGTCATTTCCCCAAAATATGGAATTTTGCACGGTTTATTAGTGTAGAATAATTATATATTTGAACTACCTATATAAGTACATATTATATTGTATAGAATATTATACAAAAACTTTACCCTTCCGTTATTGTAAACAGTATAAAGGCACAAATAAAACTGTGTAGTCAAATATCAGCTCCAGAACTTACCCTAAATAATACTAAGGGATAATGTATAAAGTTAACCCGAGTTAACAATACGCGTGTTTATCTGAAAAAGAATACACATATCAGCCCGTTCCACCTCTATTCACACGATTAACTAAAATTATAACGTTAAAGGTTTTTATTCGAGTTTTTAAGCTGAACTCGAAAAAATATTTTTTATTTATTCTTTTTTATTATTATTATTATTGTTATTCGTGTATACAAGGCTTTTTATTTATATGTACGTACAACAGTATAGGAATATATCAGTAGACACCTACTGCAGACCACATAATTTACGAGTATATTGAGAAATATTTCGAAAACAGTATCTAATCCGTAATGCTCGTAAAATAAATTTCCATATCCAAGTGTATTTACGTAAATATTGATGAATTAACGACCTACGATTTTTCGCGTGAACTTTAAAAAGCATTATATTTCTAAAAGTGCCCATGTATTTTCACAAAATAATTTGTTTTTATATTATAAATAACACAGAACAAATATCATGAAATCTATACAGGCATATACAGTGCCTAATGGACTTTTAATCATGTTTTCAGTGTCCACATTAAACGGTTGTAATATCCGCATCCCCTTCGGTCCCAATTAGTGAGGATAATTAACGTTCCGCTGTAATTATAATAATAAGTGCTTTTCACTTTGAACTCTTTGAACTCGTTTCGTATGATTTCAATTATCCAATTACGTTGGCAGATCTTCGGATTCGATTTTCGACTGAAACGTTATTAAAATGTTTATGACCGCGATAATTCAACTCGAACTGGTTAAAACTGACACAAACTTGTCCGGCTTCAAATATCCTGATGTATATTTTAATGTTTGTCGAGTGGGCGATGATGTACCTACGCGAATAACAGATAAATACCGAATTATATTATGTTACACACATGTCGTCGTATGTCGTTACATATATAATGGGATGTATTTTTATATATATATACATATATATATATCATTAACAGCTGCTAGATCATATTGTTTTTTGGGTAGGTATCCCGGCAATATGATAACGACGCATTATCGGCGAGGGGCGTTGGTCGACATGAAAAATTCGATACTCGGATGTCTATTACAGAGGCGTGTGCCGAGCGATTTGTCACCGTTCACTTGACGACATCTGGTCAACATCCCGAACAGTATCACGTCCCCGACAGTAAATATCGTTTAATGTACGTTGTGTCTGGAGACCCGGAAGTCCGTGTACTTTTTGCGTACACGGACGTCCGCATTATCAACGCATAGCCGAACGCCCGTGTTATCAATGCAGATCCGGACGCAAAATATTTTCCCCTTCGCCATCTCTCACAACTATTTAAAACCGTCACTATGCCCACGAATATTTTCGAACAATAAAAAAAAATCCCGATTTTTGAGACGCATATGGGCATTTAAATGTATAAATTACGAAAGCATACGAGTACTTTAAACAAGACCCACCCAGCCCTGAATTTCACCGGTTCGATTGAACCGGCCCCGGACATAGCGTTCAGCGCCACTGGTATAAAACGAGTGCCTATATGTATGTTTCTCAAAGACTATGGAATCAGCTTTATAAAGAAGTGTCTGTAAAACAAGTTTTAGACGGGTAATTCGGTAAAACATATTATCTTCTATAAAAGTAAAAAGTTATTTTTTTATAGCACTGAGCACAGAATATCCCGTGATACCAGTATTGACTATCGATAACACATATACACGGGGAGTTGCGAACACTTCTCTAAATTTCGCATTTATCAATAACCAATTTTGCTTCCGGATCCTGTATTGATACGGACGTTCGGATACGCATTGATAACACGGACGTTCGTGTACGCGAAAAATACGCGGATTTCCGGGTCTCTAGACACAGCGTTTATAATATGATATAGGTACCATCCACAATTTGAGGTTTAACCAGAAATATGACTTGATTTAGATATATATTATACCGCCAAGATGGTTAAGTACCATGTTGGCAACACTCATTGGCGGTTCTAGCATTGTGTTTTGCTTATTTGCTAATAATAATTAAGGTCAACGACGATTATAAGGCGTAGATACAATATCCTTTTTATCGTGGTATCCATGGACACAACCACAGTAGGCTTAGTAAGTCCTTTGGTGTGATAATTGTAAAATTAATGTATACAATGTTATAAAAAAAAATTAGAAACTGTTTATATTCTAAACATACGAAACTTTATCTATCATACAATATAATTAGTGATGTTACGAACGCAGATATTTGAGGTCGAATCAAACCGAACAGAATTTTCTTTAAATTACAATGAACCCGAACCGAACTTCATAAAAAATTAAAAATATTTAAAACAATCGAATACTCAATTGATTTAAAAGTCGGTTAACCTAAATCATTAATTACATAAATTCATAAAATAAATAATAATATTGGTATTTACTATTTAATTATAACAGATAGATACTAAGTATAACTAATAGGTACCTACTGTATGAGGCTTACATTATACAACAGAATAATAATTATATTAATATTATTTAATCTATTTAATTTATTAATTTAATTATTTATTTAATTATTTTATTATATTAATTATTAATAACCCATATGGGCCATATGTTATTAATTTACTTATGTATATTATATATATATATAATATGTTGAATCTTATTTTTATTTATCTTCTATTTATTGTTTAATTTCCCGGTCCGTTTTCCCGACCGCTTTCCGCGTATTCCTTTATCTTTTAGCATTTTCAAACTATTCTATGGTCGTTTGGAGATTTTTTACGCGTTTCGAACATCATCCGGCGTTCTCGCCGTTTCTCCGAGCATTCGACAACACGCGTCGGGAAAAAAAAACTTGTTTTCCAACTCGTCTCCGTTATCACTCGACGTTTTCCCACGCCGTCATAATATTATGACCTCGAACTTCGTCGTTTTATATAGGTACATTAATATTTCAATATATCATATTATATTATATTGATAAGTTATATTATCCATCCTAAAAATAGAAAAACTACCTACATGTTTACCTATCTACTTATTTAAACATTTTTTTTTTCATCGTTTTTCGACAAATTACATTCAGTTTTTGTTTTCCTTATATGCTTCGCTATTCGAACCGAACTATTTTGTGTTTAGTTCGGTTCGAATATTTCTAATTTGGAATTATATTTTCAAACAGTTCGCGGTAACTAAATATAATTAATAATACAATATTATTTTACAAATAACGAAAAAAAAATACTATATTTTAATATTTTTAAATATACATTTTGGGTAACTCCGTCATATAATACCGGTCTGCGATGTAACTGACTTTTTTTTTTTTACGAATTTGGGGATGAGGCATGGTCCACTGACTCCTCCTCCCCTAAATCCGTCACTGGCAATACACTAGCTATGCATATGTTCGCCCTATAATTTAATAACTAAATTTCTCACGCACGGTTCGAAGATATACGCAGAAACATTATATCTATACATAATCGTCAAATCGTCGACAAAAACCGAAATCACTGTTCTACAGAGAACTAAATACCGAAGGAAACCGGTAGACTATTCTATGTACAAACTCGTTTTGGAAAATGTGTAATGTGTACATACTCACGTCATTGCACTCCAAGAAACTCTCTCTTAACGTCTTCAGTCAGTCGGTGCGTTTGCTGCAGTTCTACACGCCTCCAGCTGTTATGACTTACTGCCTATGAATCTTTGTAACTTTCTTTATTCGTGTCTTTCATAATTGGTTTCGCGTACCTACTCCATCCTTGACCTTCCACGTCTAACGCGGTATTCTACGTCACCTCCTAGGACGGTTTTTCGGTAAAACTATACCGTATCATAGTAAACGCCCTATCATTTTATCCCTTCTGGTTTTGATACTATGCCAAATCTCCTGCTTTTCCACTATTCCGTTCAATACTTCCCCGTTCGTTATTCTTTCTGTCCGTCCGATCTCGAGCGTTTTACGATGGCGCTACATTTCAAAGGAATCTACTTTTCTTCTCTATTCTAAATATATGGGTCCGAATTTCGCAACCGCATTATTGGGCCACACTTCACACGTATAGCTTACAGAACTTTTTCCTTGTAGGTAGTATCTAAAGTGATCGATAAAGCCGAGAAACTCTACAGACAAATATAACTAATATAAAAATAGATAATTTCCAGATAGATGCATTTCTGGATTCAAAGTTATACATAGTAGTAGGTACCTATAATATAAGGTTATTATTTATTGTGATAGGAAGTACAAAAGTTATGAAAATTATTGACCACTGAATTTAAAATAACATTCGGTTATCGGTAAACGATTTTAGAACATACTGTCTAATAATCAGAGTCGTGCTATAGATAGAGAGGGTAATAGAGTGGCAATTCAGGAGTCGGAAAGAAAAGTACAATACTTTGTAATGTTTTAATATATTAATTTATTAACGTACAATTTAAAATATAACAACCAATGGTTAATAATTTAATAAATTTAACTAAGTTTTTAAAAAAAAAAAAAATGTACAATGATGTGTGGTAGATAGTGGGGATATATCTGCCCCCGTGAACTTTTTACTGAATAAAAAAAAAATTATTTTTCTCATGTTTTTATGGTCTTTAACGGATTCGCGTGTCTTCCCTACTATTTCCTCCGACTATTTCTGTCCTTTCTGTCTTGTACTCTCTTTGAGCACATATTTATGAACTCTGTTTTTCCGTCTTTGTCTCATGACCTTTTCCCACTTAATTTTCAAAAAAGTTGATTTTTAAAAAAATTAAATCTAAAATAATTATATTGTATATGAAGTAAACCTCCCCTCATATCCTATAAGCTGATTCATCAGTTATTCGATATCTAAGACACGGACATTAATGCCCTAAAAAATAAGAACAATGTTCTAAAATAATACGATTTTAAAAATGCCTCAATATTAAAAAAAAAATGCACTAAAAATGTTTATAAATGTATTTAAATTTAACAAAAAACAATTCTGAGTAGTTTTATTCAATATTATTTTTAAAAAAACGATTAAAAATTTATTTTATATTGGTTATTTATACTGCATCGTTCATTACGTTATCAAGGTTATATTCGATTATATTATATCTCTGTGATATCCATATCGAGAATATTATTGATATTATTGACACTTTGAGAATTAAATAAGTAGGTACTAAACATTTCTAATTTACGAAAAAAGATAAATATTTTTAATTTTAGATTCTGAACAGAGCGAGGGAGCTAGTCGTTTTACAATGATGTTTATTTATTTTTCATTTTTTTTTTTCTGTTAACAGGAGTGCTCCAATTTTTACAAGCATACCCGGTTTCCGGTAGTAAATTACATCTAATTGGTACTTTTAGAGAGATCATTTTTGGATTTTCTTAATAGTTTTTTTTAATGCGTAAGGAAAAACTGCCAAAACAACAAAAATACGATTTCTGCAAATGGAGATTTTTCATTACTTGGAAATTTCAAAAATAATAACATTAAAATCTTTAAATTTACATCGAATGTTTGATTTAGAAATATATTCACGTTGATTATAAATTTTTTATTTTTTTTTGCAATTTTGGACTATTTATAGACATTTTGGATCTCAAGGTTTCTAAGTCCTAAAAGGGGTAATTTTGAGTTTATGACCTGAAAATTCAACGTTAAAAATACGTTACTCTAATTAAAATAAAAAAATTTCGAAAATCCGTAGTCATGATTTTTTTTATAGTCGTTTATATTTTTTCAACAAAATTATCAATTTTGAGGGATTTAAGTCCAAATAGTTGGTATAATGAGATTTTAAGACCTGAAAAAATTTAATGTAATGTTAATTGTGCATTACTTTAACTAAATTTAAAAAATCGATGGAAAAAAAGTGTTTTAGATTTTAGAAAAAAAAAAGGCTGGAACAAAATTTTATTTTGTAATTTTCTGCTATAATATAATACAGTATATTAGACTTATTACTCAATATAAATGATATGCCTACTTATTATAGATAATCAAAGATTATAACTTATATTTATAGGCTCTAATAAATATAAAGTATGCTAAGTATAGTTTGCCAAGTGCCTATATAAGAGTGATAGTTAGAACAGTAGGTACCTACCCACAGGTCACAATATCTAAAATGCAATCTAATTCCAAAAATACTCTAGTAATTTTTTTGATCAACTGTCCATACTGTTAAGTTATTCGTTAATATTTTTTAAATTAAATTTCTTAGTGATGTTAAATTGTATTGTTTTTTTTTTTTTTTTAAGTAGGTACCTAATACACATTATGAGTGCCAAAACAAAATTTGAAATATTTAATTCGTATCGAATAAGTTTCCAGTTTTAAAGTCATCCATCTCAAATCTAAGGCTAACATATAAATGTATATTGTCAAAAACTACATGGGTAGGTATTATGTACACCTTGTTACATACATTCTTACATTGACTTGGAAAATTTTTAGCTAAGCCAATCTTCAACCAAATATTTAATTTACCATCCTATGTTATAAGACACTCATAATTTATATAAATTGTCTGACAATGCAGTAATATATTTAAAGGTATTGGATTATTTCTTATTACATTTTTAAGCTATTCTAAATAAATATTATATTTTATAATATAGACAAGGTCACACTAAATAACATTTTTTTCTACGATTACTCTATTGATATAATATTAAACATACTGAACAACATCATTAGTATTAATAGGTATGTATAGTACATCAAAGCTGCGCTCAGAATCGTTTTTTTTTTCAAATGCAATACATTCACCAAGATAAGTATTCCATCTGATAAGCGAAGTACTTCCACCCCTTTTGACAGCCGACGAGCGAAGTGCACTCTTTTTTTAATATATATTTTTAAAACATTTTATTCTATGCTAAATTTTATACCTATATTATATTTATTTATTCATACTCTAAGCATAAAATATATATACATAAAAATGTCCTAAAAATGGAAAATGTTCTAAAAATATCAATAAATGCTTTAAAAACCCATAATGTTGACAAAATACAAATAAATGCGAAATAAAATTTTCATTTTAATAAATTCTCTGATACATGAATCGAATATTGTAGTTGGAAGACATTGCACTAAAAAATTAATTTTGCATTAAAATCCGTGCCTTACTGATAACTGATGGGTAAACATACCTAAACATAATGTAAATGGACGGTTTTTGTGGTTTTTATTTTAATTTTGATTAAAATTACCAATAAATCAAAAAATAACGTCAGTAAAGTAGGAACCTACCAATTAGAACAAATCGTTTTTATCAAAAGAGCTCTTTAGACATTAAAATAAAACAAACATCATTGTCAAACCGGCAATATATTTCTCGCTCGCTTAGAATCTAAAATTCTTAATTAGTTCATATTTAAAATAGGGTAGGTACCATTTCAAGTATCTCAAAACTTCAAAGCAGAAGTTGCTTTAAAATTCTTACCAAGCTGCAAATAACCATGGAATTAACTCTTCCAAATGGTATCAATGTTTTAGATTCCAAATTAAAAAAATAATATTTTTATTTTACAATAACGTGTATTTTTTTTTTAATGTTTCTATAATTTTTTGGTAAAAAAATTAAAAATTTTTTGAAAAGAAGAACAATTTGTTGAATGTAGAAATCAAATATTATACATTTTTTTTGGGGGGGGGGGGAGGGCTATGTGGGCTAGGTCCACTCCACCCATCTATTTGCGCTAATGGGAATAGGGCAGAAAAAATTGATTGTCCTAGGGGGCCAATAATCGCAATGCTAATAATACATAATATTTATGTTGTTATTTGTCAACTATATAATACAGAATTAAAATGACAAGTATAAAAACCACTCACAAGCCTAATTTTTTAAAGTTTTTATTGATATATTCGACGCTTACTTTAAAAAAAACAACAAGATTGTCTAATATAAGCAATAAGCAAATGCTAGATACTACTTGTGAGAACTTTACTGTATTCAAATATTTAAAACAAGTAAATAATTTATTACTATTATAAAAAATTCACACGGTCCAAAAATCACTGGAAATTATAAAAATCTATAGGATATATTTAGATGTTTAGATAGATGTCGGTCGAAGATACTTAAATCGCATAAATAATTACATATACCTACTGAATATTGTAAAAATTTGAAAATTATTTTTAACCGGAATTGTCGAAAATATCACATTGAATTAAAAACCGTTCGTATGGTTTATTTTTAGTACGGTTGTAAACATATTTTTATTATTCAAAGTTAATGTTTTGTGACGAAATAAGCGTAAGCTGAAATGTGTATACATGGTAGTAATACAGTTTCACGACACCTGCCACAGGTGGAAAACGCATTCCTGTTCGGTCAATAATACTTCTTAGTACGAAGATAAAAAAAAAACACTACATATATTTTATAGGTGCAAATACGAACGTAGACATAACGCGTATAATTATTATGGTAACGAAACTATAAATTGGATACTAATAAGTCATTGATGTCGTTTTAAATATTCTTACGTCAAAATATAGTTGTAGGTGGTATCTGCCTGTTTTTTTATTTTTTATTTTTCTATTAAGTACATTAGGTGTAACATAAAAGATAACGATTATTATTGAATTCATGATTTATATAAATACCAATAGTGTATTAAATTTTCATTTTTTTATTTATTCTGAATTAGATTAAGATTAAATAAATGTATTAAAAACACGAAAAATAATATAAATTACGATTATCGCATAGAATTTTCAATAGCATAAAATATAAGACATAGGCAATAGCAATATATCGCGTGATTAACTGTAAAAAATGCGATGAAATTGGTATAATTAAATTTCATTCTCGTAAAATTTTGAAATTTGCCAAAAGCTTAACGAGTTGAAATTTCTTAAAACGTATGGGTGGGACTATCAAAATTCATTTTCGAATATTGGTATTGATCTATTTTTTTTTTTTTTTTTTTTTTTTGTATGAAAAAATGAATAATAAAATTTTAAAAATCGGTCAAATTTTGTATTCGATTATTATTATTTATTAACCATATGGAAAAAAAATCTAATCAATTTTACGTTCGCCTATTCGAAAAATGTCTCTATTGTCGTACATCCACTGTAAATAAGTATATAACCATTGTGTACTTATTGTATGTACAATGTAAAATATGTAAAATGCCGTGTGAAAAGCGGTGTTTATTTTCCTTGTTTATTATTTGTGCGCAGTCATCAAATATCGTATTATTCAATAATATTTGATTACTGGTTTTTTTTTTTTTTTTTCAAAGTCTGGTTTAATATTGATGCAGACGAAAGGTAATACGATAGGTATTGGTATTACTGTATTCAAGGACTTCGAGGTCCGCGAATCGTCAAAACAAAAAGAAAAACAAGAATACAGACTTTATACCGTATTATATAAATACATCTTAACGATGTACGATGTGTGATATAAGACCGTTTACTGTTTCTAACATTTAATTTATGCTAAGGTTATGCGAAATAAACGTTAATAAAAAAGTTTTTACATTTGTAAATAAAAAAAACTATACGAATCAATATACATCTGAACCGTATAAAACTTATAACTTCTGACACGTATAAGTATTTTCTTTACCACATTGAAATATTAGAGAAGAATTTAAGAAATAATTTACATTGTGTATTTAATTTATAGGTATAGATATTATTGCAGTATATTACACGAGTACACCTGATAGGTACGTACGTTATAATTTATAACTAATAATCTACGTGATCGATATGTATTAGTACAATACGATCAGGTCCATTTCAATGCTCCTCCCCCCCCCCCATTTTGGAAATTTGAACTTTAAGTGCAAATGCCAATCGTTTGTGCATCGTTTGCGATGAAATGTACAACAAGTTCCGTTCCATCGAAATTAACTACCGAAACATGTCACTTGTCAGTGAACTTAACAATAAGTAGGTATGTAATTTGTTCATACTTTATGTACCCGGGGGAAATAAAAAATTTAAGTACTAAATTATTATAAATATTTTTATTATACTTTTTTTCATCGTACCTATTCGTTTGTGCTGGTTTGTGCTGTTTGCCCCATCGTTATAGTACTGCCCCGGTTCCAAAGTTTTTAATCTATAAAAAAAGAGACTCTGAACTTTTTTAAACGATCACCCTTCGTTAAAAGTTACATAACCATCCAATCTGGCCCATTTTCAAGTCGTAAACACGTCACCGCGGTCCACATACCGAAATTTCACCCTCTCTTTTTAAACTTCTAAAACATCACAAAAAATAACACATTTTCACATTTGAATAATTAACTTATTTTACATGATAATGTGATATGAATTAAAAACATTTTAATTAGGCACCTAGTCATTGAAATAAATACTGAAATATGAAATTAATCAATAATTTATTAGGTTTACGAAATAGTGGATTTCGAACAAAATACAAATTTTAAATTATAAATTTCAAATTTAAAAGTTAATTATTTCTGAAATTATGAGCATAGCATAGTGTAATTCAACATTAAACTTCGCAACTTTATAGTCGAATAAAAGTTTTCGGGTAAAGAGCTTTATAATAGAAAATTTATTCTAATTGGTACTTTAGAAATGGCATTTTAATTTTTCCAAATAGTTTTCTTGAGCGTAAATCCAAACTACTAAAAATAACTGAAAATTGTTATAAATAGAAAAACATTATTATATCGATTTCGCTTTTTCAAATTGTTATTAGATACCTAAGTATACAATTATACGTCAATATAAAATATTTAATATTACATAAGTACCTACCCACAAAATGAAAATATAAACTGATAATTAGTAATAATGTATCAGATATATATATATATATATATATATACACACACATTAGTCATCTTACGATCAGTTAAAACAATTTTTAAATTAAGTAATATAAATATACGCAAGTGCCGTTAATTACATATAAGTACATTATAATTAATGACAATAATATGTCATATATCTCTTATATGTTTTGTAAAAACGTAATTATTACCATACAAATTAATACATGATGTTTTAATAGATAAATTAAATTTTTTTTCACTTAAAAATCATTTTAGTTATCATTTTTGACCCGGGAACTAATTCTGTAGTTACCGGATAGAAGAATACCCACGATTCCTACGGCAGTATGAAACGACCTGTCTGCAGCGATATGAATATATCAATATTGTGTATTATAAATCAGCATTTGATTTCATATATCTTCTCATATTATATTTATATAATGTTCGCGATCTCTAATATCTCTATATAGTTTAAATTAAAAAAATGTAAAAAAGCGAAAAAAATACAAACAATTCAAAATTGGACTCGACACGCGTCGTGTAATAGATTAATACATATTAATAGAAAATATTTTGGAACGCGTAAAATATAATTATTTTAAAGATTTTTTAAACTTAATAACATAGTATTGAAATTGAAGTTTAAAATATCTGTACTTGTATTGATAAATAACTAAAAGTATTTAATGATAAATTATATAATTAAAGAATTTAATAAAAAAAAAAAAAATGTACTTACTTTCAAAATTTTCAAGTTTTTGAAAATTTTCGCAAACAAAAAAAAAAAAAAAAAAAGTTTTAAATGAAAATGTACATTACTACGACGTCTTATATCCATCGTCATAGTATGATTTAATTTCAGAGAAGGATGTCCGATATTGCCGGGTTCGTCCATGCAGAAGACTATAGCAATATTACCAACCTTGGAGCATGTTAACGGCAGGTATGGCGTCGCTCTGGAGGATCCGATTGTCGATGATAAAGAACCTTCGCTGGCTTCGTCCGTTCTGTATGTCTATATTATATATATTATACTACATTATATATATATATATATATATATATATATATACGTTATAATATCTTAGTTGAGCTGTATTTCTGATAATTGTGACTCTTTAAAAAACACAAGAAAAAAAAAAAATGACATCTACCTAGCCCGAAATGAGATACGTGTCCAGGCGGTTCACGGGGTCTTGCCAGCCCCCTACCAAAAGACATTTGTTAATGATTTTTTTTTTTAATAACTTTTTTTTTAAATTACATTTACTAACGTACCTGATACTCTATATTATGCACACCCATACACATTTATTCAATAAATAGATAATGAAAATGCACTATTGTTGTTTTTAGATCTTGCAGCGTACGTTTTAAAAATGAACCTCCTCGAAAATAAATCGCTCGCTGGCTACGTGTCTGTCTCTAGATGAATATATAATAGATAGGTATATAATATATCTAGTACTCATATTTAGTGAAACTGCCATCGCATAAAGTGGTTGTCGATCATATTCCGAAATAGACGACAATACGACATCAACTTTACGAATTGCATTTATACCGCGGAAATTACGTTCAATCGCGCAATATATAAGTAGATGCAATATCGTTCGTAATTTTTCGTGAAATATAATTGATTTAACTATTATCACAAAATACATAACATTTTTTATTTTTTATTATACCTATATCGAATGATATCCGAGCATATAATAATTGCGTTTCGTTAATTTTTAACGGATATTTCGATATACCTTTTAATTTCTCGTTATAAAACCATTTTAGGATTCTACCCCTCTGGCAAAATTTAGAAATTTATTTATTTATTGATTTTTTTTTTTTGTGATTTCTAACAACTATCTGATATCGAATCAATGAATCTGTTGGGACATATTTAAAACATTTAATTCAAAAACAAAGTTGGTAGAATTATTTTCTGATTTATACCAAATACGTTTCCATTATTTTCGGTAGTTTTCTTTTCTTTTTTTTTTCCAATTTCATTGTGAATTGGTACTGAAATTGGTAAAAAAATTCAATTTTATCACGTCAATATCATATTATGTTACAGTAAATATTTTGTGCAAATTTCAAGTTTTTGTCTATTTATAACAATAATTCTGGGTAGGTATACGTTTTATTTACACTCAGGTACATAACCTACCTTTAAATTTCCATTACATGCATTATTGTAATGCCAAGCGATTCGTCTCTCCGCTCAGAATCTATAATTTAACAATTAACTAATATATTTTGTAATTATTATAGGTTAAAAATTGTATTTATTTTCATTGAGTTATTTTTATAAGATGTTTGCAATCTTTTATAACATATTTCAGAGGTTAGAAAATACTTTGATGATTATGGCATATTTTATGCATATTTCTCGATTTTTTGGTTAAATGTACGCAAACGACCTTTTGAACTCAGAGCGAAGCAAGGAATTTTTTGATTTTAAGATATGTTTTTTTCATGTCTTTAATCATTTTTTTGGGCTGAAGGAGTCGTATTGAGGTGTTTTGAAATTTAATAAGCTTTTGATAGCAAATTGATTCTAGTTGTAAGGTACTTTGAATAGATTATTTTTCGATTTTTCAAGTAGTAATTACTTAAGAGTAAGGAAAATCTAACTTTTTTAACATAAATATTTTATAAATGTAGGGGAAATAACAAAATAAAGTTGTAATAATTAACTTTTTTTTTGTTATATTAATATACCGAGCTTCGCTCAGAATCGTTTTTTGAGTGCAACGATTCATCTTTGTTTTGAAATTTAAAATAATAATAATAATACACTAGGTATCGATGAAGGGACTATGAATCAACTTCCACCAGTTGTATCTTGACGATCTTTGTTTTTATTGCTTATTTCTGTTTTTCAAAATGATTTCTTAGTTTTGGGGAATCATTTTACTCAAATGCCCCCAAAATTTAGCTTGTTTTATAGAAAACATTTTGTTTTTAAAAGAATATACAGAAAATATTTTAAAGTTAGGCATATTAGTTTATTAGCTATAACTATGATTATAGAGATAATACGTCAAGACTAAAATACATTTTTACGTTGTACATAATCGGAATTTTTTTTTTTTTTTGGGAGGAATTAAGGAAAATAATTGCGCTTTCGCCCTCTCCGTAAAAAATAGTACCTACCAAGTTACGATCATATATATATATATATAGAAAATATGATATTGATAATATATAATTAACATTGAAATGCAAATATTCCAATTTTTTTTATTTTTTTTTTATTTCATTAGAATATAAATAAAGTGTTAACCATCGTATGACATAATGATTTCAGAATATCGGGTTCTGACATTAAAGACGTGTTCGGTATTATCGTATCGTACTCGATCAAGGTCAAATTGTACTTGGGCGCATTGGGTGGCGAGCTAACCGCGGAACTGCCATTCCTTATTATGCACGCCAAAGTAAGTACTTACCTATAGTTTTTACATCATTTTTATGCATTACGTTCTATCATACGTATAATCATTAACATCATATGTTCGTGTTAACAATAATTTACTCTTAATGGCGTTAACAGTATATTATATATATATTGCTGTTGTACATTTGTACCGGACTGACTGTATTTTATTCGTCTTGCGGGAGATGGGAAACGGCGAAAAAAAACACCAGCTCTGAACGAAATTGTCGGTCGGTAATAATCAAACGTCGTCATTCGATTCCTACACTGAAAGAAAAACCACAATCATATTAATTAAAATATATGTTAAATTGACAATAATCTTGTTGATATAGAGCCAACAACATTTTATTATTAAATTGAAAATAATATTATCAAAAAATATTATAAT
>JAIPRL010000794.1:91534-112120 GCA_025469235.1 Pemphigus obesinymphae | reverse complement strand
TTGAGAGAGAATAGATTAATATGAATTGGGCATGTATTAAGGAGGGATGAGACTGATACAGTAAGATTAGTATGTTAAATGCATGTTGTTGGTAAGAGGGTTAGAGGAAGACCGAAAAAGAGATGGGTGGGGGATGTGATCGCGAGTGATATGAGGAAGGTGGGAGTAAGTGAAGAAGATGCGAGAGATAGAGTTAATTGGAAGTGTAGGAGCAGGGTGGCCGACCCCAAATAGTTGGGAGAGAAGGCAAAGGAGAAGAAGAAGATACGATATATATACATATATATAGGGCACAGAAACGAACAAAATTACGACCTATCCAATACATTTATCTTGATAAGATAACCTTAAAATTGACGATTGTGTACATGAAAATGACGTATGTCCGATAGTAGTTACTCGCCGAAGTTTATTTGGTCCCATAGCACAGTCTTTTAACACTCACTTATGACGTCGAGCAGAACGAAATTGTTGCGCGTAGGTGAATACTTATAGTCTTCTCGGCACCTGTACTGTCCGCTATCGGATTTCCGGACATCCTCGATGATTAACACGGCGAGCCCTTTCTTTTCCGTGTAATATACTCGTTCGCCCATTGACAGGTCAGACCAGTGTTTGTTCATCGCTCGTTCCCGCTGGTCCACGCTGTTTGCGTACAACAATAAGCAGAGTGTAAATTATATTTGTTTATCCATATACGTATACACTATATATATATATATATATATTTGTTTTACTCGATGTACACGTATGCAGACGATGATGTTTGATTCAACAAAAAATATTTATTTACGGGGACGTAAAATATGTCGGGTACGTGAATATTACTCGGAAAAATCTTAGCTGCCTGGAATGAAAACGCGATTTTCCGTCTCTGAAATTCTCGAGAAAAAAATTATAGTCGATAGGACGTATAGGTACTGTAGAAAGAAAACCATTTTACACAATACCCTACATAAAATAATGATAGTGAAATTAATTGAACGGCGGATTCGTTGCGATGCGCTGTTCAAACAATGTACGCAATTCAATCGACAACGATTTTCTAAAGTTTATAGAGCACGATTTTTGGTAGGACCAATAATGTATGCATTTTTCAAGTTTTCAATGGAAATCTTTGATCAGAAATATTTTATACGAATATATATAATAGATATAATATATCGAATATTATAATACGAAAGTAGACCTTTTTGATATACATGGTTTTTCATTTAAAATTTTAAAAAAAAATTAATTTTAAATAGGTTACTTAAGTGCATACAATGCGTAAAACAACATATGCGAAAAATCAACTACCTAGGGGACTAGATAATGTTGTTATTTATAACGTTGTTTCATAACTATTATATAATACTCTCAAGTGGATCAAAATAAGAAACACGAAAGTAATATTTTGAATAACATTATGTAAACACTTATTAAAACAATAACAACAATTGTTATATGTGACCATCATACATTGTTTACATTTAAAATTTATTTAAATATTGTTTAATAATTTAATTTTTATTTTTCCTAAAATGTCTTTGAAAATATCTATATGAATATAACTTCTTAAAACCCATTGGTGATATATTCATCTTATAAAATATAACCAATATGGGTTTAATTTTTTTTTTTTACTTTGAATCCAGAACTAGTGGTGGGACTAACGTTATAGTTACTTAACGAATATAGATTATTATAATTCGTAGGACAATAATAGTTTATTAAATATTTCTCATTCAGATGTTAGTATTATAATCACGGGAAATACGTTTTTTCTATCTAGTAATTTATTCCAAGATTTTAAAATTATCTATATATAACTATTTTACTAGTATACGTATGTTCGAAAATTCATTAGTAAAATGTTTCACAGAAATTTCGTTCAAACAGTAGCAAATTTAATTAACTATTTATGTTATAAGTATGTAAGTATATTCATTTTGATTAATTCCAGAAATAAACAAAGTGGAAAACAATGAAATATTATAAATTTAATATAATTAATTAATATTTTTGTTGTATAAGAGTAAATATTTTCAAAATGGATGCTTTTTAATAAACAAATAAGTACGAATATGAAAAATATCAATGAAAAGAAATCTAGGAATCGCATCGACTTTTCCACTTCCATCTCTGACTATATGAGCAACTAAAGTATTATTATGTATATTATTTTGTATAAAAAACCTATTAAAACTTTTTCTGTAATAAATTATTAATAAATGTTTTCTGTCTATCAATATCTATGCTATTAAAAAAAAATAGGGTCTACGGTACATTTTTTTATTATAATTTATGGTATATAAAAGCAAAATAATAATTATTTTTTTCAAATTTAAATATAAGATATTTTAATGGTCTATAATTTAAAATAATAATACTAGCTTAAATACAACACCTATAGTGGTGTATCACCTTGTAAGTGAAACTTCTTTTATATGTGACACTTTTTGAGTGTAAATCATATATTTTGTAATAGTAGATTAATGTTAAGATTAAGAAATGTTCGTCTTATGCCGGAAAATGATTTTCCAGCTCTCTAGAAGATAGGCTTAGAACCACCAAAGTTGTTCGTGTGAATAGGGGAATAAATTGGGTAATACTAGAATTATGAAGCCAGACAATTACTTCGGATTTGTGTACGAACTTGAACGTCACTTTGTTCAGCTCTCATTTAAGTGTATCGATTATCACACGACATATATTGCAACCGTGAACAATTCTGCGGATTTCCAGCGACTTGAATACATTTATCGTAGACTATTGGTTCTATTGTAGGCAATTAATAGTACAAAGGTACTGTATTAATTAGTCGATTGGACTTAAAATTATTCATAGATTTACCATTGTTTTCAAGCAAAATTCGTACAATATTGTCCGATAAATTTTCGTATGTATGTAATATGTATTTAGTCAATATAAAATAAAAGTTCGTACACAATATTTATAAAATGCATAGTATAACATCACGATATTTGAGCCTTTGAAATACCTCGTTGCCATGATAGTCAGCAAATAAAGTCTTTAGGTCTATAATTAATAAGAGTTATAAAAATAAAAGTATTCTATTGTTTGCGATTAAAGTATATAACTACGAAAAAAGTTTGTGGAAATTTAATATGGATTCGCAACTTTGCTCGTTTTTATAATAAACCAGAATGAAAACGTATTTAACAATATGTAATTTAAATGGAAATAAATAATAATGATAGTAAAAGTGATTTCATCTGGAGCCTTTGCCATAGAATAACGATAGAATAACCCAGTGTAATAATTATTTTGGCATCCGAATGGAAGAACGGAAAATGAAAAAATCGTAAAAGGACTTAGAAACAGTCCGAAAAACATAAGAGAAAATAAGTAAGTACATAGCCGGCGAGTTGGAAAATGGTGTGGTTAGATTAAATATATTTTGGAATTTTATATATGTATTATAATAATATTAGATTGTATATTTATATATAACTGTACAATATAATTATAACATTTAATTATTTGATAATTTTATAACTCATAAAATAAAAAAATAAATGTACCTATAGTTAAAGTTTTAATAATAACTATGATTAACTAGATCACATACTCATGTCAATCATACAATTTTCGATTCACTGTTGATTTAACAATATAATATATAATTTAACAAAACATTAACAACTGATATGGGCTGTCAATTACCTTGATGTGCATCAGAAAATATCTCGTGATCCCCATTCCCAACTATTACGAGTATTGGGAGTGGCGATTTCTATTTCTATCTTTATAAAACCGGGTATCTCCGGAGATACCCGGTTATTGTACCAAAACAACAATCAGCCACACTGTATATGGCAAAATATTGTATGACAACATTATATTAATTTTATGTTGTTCCATTTGCAATAGTATGTAAGAGTTATTTTTTTTATTAAAAAAAAAAAATGTAAAAACTAAAAAACTAAAACTAGTATTGACAAGTACCATTATTATTTAAGTATACTGTGTTAAATATTGATCAATCTGACTACCTACTTAATTCATTAATAATTAATAATTAATTGTTATTTTTTTTGTTGTTTCATTTGCATAGTATATAAGTTATTTTGTTTTATTTTTAAAAAAAATGTAAAAACTAAAAATATTATTAATAAGTACCATTATTATTTAAGTATAATCAAAAAATAATAATAATATGTATTGCCTAGTAACTCATATATTGTTTTTATTTATTTCATTTTTATAAAGGAATATTTATTGTATCAATCTATACTATATTTTAAAACATAACTGTAATTCATAGCTATAATGCTTAGCAGGTTTGTGTTATTTACGATTACATTATCACCGTAAATTTTTATAAAAATAAAATATAGAAAAACAAAATTTGTTCGTTTCGGTGCAATAACCATGGTATCTTCAGTTTTTTTTCTTTGTTTTTATTAAAAAAAATGTACTTAAAATTATGTAAAATGTAAATCTATATATATATATATATATATGTTTAGATATAGTATTTCATATGGGAAATTAAAATTTTTTTTTGGAAAATTTATTAGAATTCATTAGAAATGTAATTATTTAGTTTTTTGTGCCCCCTGAATAATTTCAAAAAATGGAGATACCGGGTTCTAAATAACAGATTTGTTGTCGCATGGCATTTGCAGTGGATGCGGACCAAATACAATCGAACAATCGATAGAAATCAACGAACGCATTTACAGACGTACCAAACTTGTACGTAAATTGTACTCGTAAATACACACAACCGTACGGGTACGTATTGTGTATAATCACGACTGTGAATATTTTCCGCCAATGGAATTTGAACGAACACGGTCTGGTGAAGAGGCCTGACCTTTAGAGACACAGGGATGCACGTATATATAGTATATAATATATGTCCGTCTACGGTAGACTTTTTGGATTAGCATTCAGAATCCCCTCCTATTGCATGACTGGATCGACGACCGGCCAGGTATACCCATTTCGGAAATCGAATACACGCCGTGACCGTTTCGTGTTTGTATGTTGAACGGAGACGGAACGTCATCGCCGCTTCCGATTGCCCCGTGAAAATGATTTTTATTATTGTACAATTTAACGTTTCGGTTGAATACAGCCGACGAAATGCCGTTTTATAGAAAAATTATCGTTTTATTTATCTATTTGTATAGCGAACACGTATGCGTACGATTTGTTAAAATATCGAACAAATAACGGTGATAATAATATAAACGGTATTTGCGTGGTGTAAAACGAAATTGAAATTATTGTGGCACGTTGGTACATTTTATTGCGCGCATACTGTCCGTACATTATGTAGACCGCGCGCATTTTTAGACGGTCAATTAATATTAACAATTATAATTTATATATAAACACCATATGCAGAGGTTTCTACAATAATTCTATTGACCATTATTACATACAAAATATACAATAATAAAATTACGTTCTGAACATATTTGAACGGATGTGTTTTTTTTTTTATTTATTAAGTCAAAATAATTGTTTTATCCTTTCCCCTGGACCAAAAAAAAAAAAAAAAAAAAAAAACCCCCGTTGATAAACTCATTACGATTACACATCATATATACGTATGAAATTTAAATAAAACCATATGAAATATCAAATGCACGTTATATTTTTTAAATATTCATCAACTCGTAATAAATAATGAGTTTTTCCGTTCTCGTGAAATTTTTATTAAAACCTTTTTTTCTCAAGCCATTTCACAGGATCTTCATTTGCCTTACTACTTTGTTCACCTATTCTCCTATCCTCGCTATCTTATATCCTTATTTTTCTGAGTACACTTATCAATATATTCAAAACTCTCTCTCTCTCTCTCTCCATCACTATCTTATGTGATATCCAGACAGTCATTCCGTTTAGTTTTCTTACTATTCTATCCTTAATGATTCACTATACTGATCGATCAGTTCGCTCGAACCCATTGCTCATTATTATATATTTATAAGGATTTTTTTGAAAACAACCTTTAAGGAAGTTTGTGGATTTTAGTTTGTGTTCAAAGGTCCATTTAAATTTGAGTTTAATTTGGGGGTATTTTATAGAAGAGATCGGGTACAGTTGTAATATTTTCCATAATATCAACTATATCTTACATGATTTATGCCGGGTTGCGTTCACCTTTACTTTTAATAGGCTATATTTTATTTAACGGGTTTTAAGACAAAGGCATTAAATAAACGTTTGTTAAGTTTTTAACAGATCGTCAAATATCGGTATAATGGTGCGTTTATTTATCACCCGATATTAGATAATTCAAATTTAACAGTTTGTTCATTTTTATCGTATTACAATTAATAATATTTTTCCAATATTTATGATAATAACGTTAGTAGGTAAGCAGCTAAATACTTGAATAATATATTATAGTTCACATTTGCCTTTTTGTTCATTTTTACTATTTCTCAAGTACTTATATAATACAAGTACATAAGTATAATATCTCCTGTGGACTGTAGTAACTGTGGTGACTGTTTGAAGGTATATTAGTTTTTCAACCGATACATGTTTAACAGTATATTATTTTAAAACGAAACTTTACCCAATAGACTGTTAAAAGTTCAAGAGGCTCATTTTTTTACAATCGGGCATCAGACTTTTTTCAATTTATTCAAATTTAAAGTAATCAAAGATCTTTAAAGTAAATACATATTTTTTTTAATTTTAATTTAATTTTAATTAAATGATCTAAAAATATTTAATTTAAAAGGAACCTGTTACATTTGTAACCCATACGGGGAAAATTGTAACAATACTTGGAAAAAATCTAATCCATATCTACATTATTTTAATTGAAAATAATGTACTTTAATAGTTAAATCTTTGTAACTATGTTTTTCATGTGACCTAAAGTTAAAAAAAAATATTATTAAGTTATTAGATAAATAATTGGAGATAATAATGTATAATAATAATGTCGTAAATTCCCATAACTTGAAAATGTTTAATTTGCAACATTGTTTATTCGTGAAAGGAAGAATGGTGAATTTGATTTTAATTTATTTATTACAATTTTCCCTTAATGAATTATTAAATTCATCTCCAAGCAAAATGTATAATTAAAAAAAAATAATATAAAAAGAAATATTTAACACTTAACACTTGCAGTTATAAAATACAGCAAGTATCATATTGTTGACAATATTTTCTGTTGCAACGTATATACCGATAAATAATGTACCAAGTATAAACGAATTATTTTAAACAAACAAATATATTTAACTTTTACAGTTTTATTTTTCTTAATAGATATGATTATTTCAATAAAGGTGTATAGTTATTGTGAAACAACTGTCATATTTTTTACGATTTTAATATTAATCGCGGAAAAAAGATGTTGCGACGGTCCTGTGTTTGTACCCGGTCTCCTCTACAGTGTGTTTGCGCAATAAACTCTATAAATTGTCTACCGTTCATATTATGTTTAGTTCAACTTTGCAAACGTATACATATTGTACACGACATATTTATAGTAACCTTTAAGTTCAATTTACAGGTTACAATAATTCAGTATGTACCTACTTTGTATTTATTTTATCATACTATCATAAGCAATATAACCTAAAGTTTCATATAGCTATTAATAAATAAATCGATACCTAAAATAATGTTAACATAATTATTAAGTAAACAGTAAAACTGTTCATAGGAGAAGCCAGGTAATTTTATTCAGCTAGTATATAATGCAAAGTTAATTTTATAAGGGATTCAATTTAGTACTAAACCATATTTATAATTTATCGATATCAATATTTATGATAGTACTTTTGAATTATGCTTACATTTGTATATAATTGAGCTCTAAAAAATTATTTTGACGTAATATTTTGAAAATATGGTTCAAGATCGTATTTTGAAAATTCAATTTACAATACTATTTATTTAAAAAAAAGTTTCATTTATGTATAAAATATTTTGAGTGCAACGTAGCACTGGATGCTACTCCTTTTCGGGGTGACTACTTGTAAATGCAACTCATTTTGATATTAAAACCTTGGAGAACAACTCATTTTAAGTGTAACGTTGTGAAATTATAGTAGAAATTTCTTAAAGTGCAACTCATATAGGTACTTCAATTTATATACTGATTCCGTATTAGTAAGTTGATTATTGTTAAGGACTAAGGTTAAAAAAAAATACTTTTAATATCTAAAAATTCAAACTACATTTGGATGCGGCACATATGTTATACCACCTACTTATTATATTTATGTACTATATTGAGATTTGTAATAGTCATTTATTTTTAAAGTTTGTTCGCTTTCTGGAAGTTAGTGTACCAACCACTGAAGTTTTTGGGATATTAAAAGCAAAAAATAAAGTGAATAGAGTGAATAGAGTGACTAAAGTGAATAATCCTAGAATTAGTCAGTGAAAAATACTAAATTTACCAATATATATATATATATATATATATATATATATATTGATTTAATAGTAAGTACGTACTTAATCTGTGAATTAGTCGATCGGACTTATAGTATAATTCTCGAATTTATCATTGTGGTTTGGTTAAAATTTTTGAATGTTCGGTAAATATCGTACGTAATAAATAAGTAATGTTTAGTAACGATAAATGTTCATACATAATTTATAGTACAACGTCACAATCGCAGATATTTTAATATCTCATAGACCCTTTATACTCCACTAAAAAAGCCTTTAAGTCTATTGAATAATAATAATAATAATAACATTTGTCACTTAATAGCTACGGTTAAAGCATATAACTACGATAAACATTTGTAAAGTTTAATAGTTGTCATTTTTATAATGAACTGAAATGAAAACGAATATATATTCAATTTTTGAATCTATATCATTAGCACGTGGTCTTCACATTATCAAACAGACAAATGTTTTCAAAACAGACAAAAATAAGAGCTGTTACGATTTCGCCTGGATACCGATTACCGTGTATCGATAAACACTCGTTATCTACGATTATACCGCGAGATTTTGCTATAGAATACAGGGTGTATGTATACTGAAGAAATTCAGGAAGATGCGGTGGAATCTTTTCATTGCATCATCTGAAAAGGCAAAATATGGACAAAGGGACAACGGAAAAATAGTAAATCCAAAAGCCCAATAGCGAGAAAAGAAAAAAACAGAAAAGAAAATACACACACGGCCCACGGAGTTAAATAAAAAGCTTAATATTTTCTCTTTCATGAAAACCAGTTAATTTCGAAATAATTGTATCTAAAATAATCTAACATATATATATCAAGCCTCCCTCCACATCTTCTAAGCTTTGTATATATCATGGTACTTCATTTATGAGTAGTAATTTATCGTAAATTCAATATTCAAGTTTGTTGGTTTATCAGAATACTCATAATATTACAACATACTGGTAATTATTATTTCAAAATTTATAACACAATATTATACTAAAAGTAGTTTAGTATACTTGTGTAAGATCTGATGAGTACCTATATTAGATAGTAATTAGCCACTAATGGTTGTTGGGTGGGCGTGTTTGGTATTTTGCCTTTTCAATTTAAACGGAGTTTGGCATCACTGATTCATATCACGCGTATATTTTATGATAGCTACCTGCTACACATATTCATATATATATATATATATATGTATATCTGAATCATATAAGTATACTCTGTGTTCAAAATTAATCACAAGATTACAAAGGCAATAGGTTTGGTGGGCGAAGGAAAATTCCGTAGCACACTCCTGACGTCTTATTTAGCCCTGTCTAGAGCATTCGTATAATATTATGATTGACTGCTCTATATAAACATATTACGTTATACACCCTTTATGCGAATCAAGAACATAACACGCTTATAATCTCAAAGCCTTCTTACAAAATTTTAGTCGGTGATAATTTTTAGTCAAAGTAATAAAATATCATTATTTTTGTTTTCGCATGTTCGAGATACTCTTAATAATAATAAATATTAAGATATTTTTCAGTTTCTCGTAGTAACTCAAAAATACCTTAAATAAATTCAATATTTGTTTTAGTTTTGAAATTTTTAAAACCATCTGTATCAGTGTCTATGTGTCTAAAATCATAATATCACACATTCACTACAGATTACAAAAATAAATATATATTTTATAATTTATGTATTTATCGTATATGGGGTAATTTTTCGTTCATCATGAATCAGGTTATAACTCTCAGGTTAACTATATAAAGTATAAATAATTTTTATTAAATTTTCTACACCAAGTTATTTGTATACTTACTCCATTCTATATGTGTTTAAATTTTTTAAATTTTATCAGCCCGCTATTATTTGTGAAAATTTCAATATTAAAACTTTCAATTTTTTAACGGCATCCTTTGATTTAAATTAAAAAATGTTAATACTATATTTTAAAGAAAATCGAAACATTTTGATATCCAATGAATATACCCGAGTAATAAACAATCAAATTTAAGACGTAGTGGGCTGGAAAATTACTATGCAGGTACGTCATTATCAACAAATATTACTTGATATTTCAGTACTTTATCACTCCACCGTGTCTTAAATTTAAATGCCTATTACTCGGGTAATATTGAACTAATTAAAAAAATAAAAATGTGAAAAATTTCATTTAAATATATTTTTTAATAATATATAATTTAAATCATAGGTTGTTATTTGAAAATCGATAGTTGATTTAGTTTTAACAATTAATATAAGGGGATAAATATTTAAAAATATGAAAACATATAGAATGGAATGTACAAATACATTTCTGAAAAAAATTCGATAAGTAGGTATTAACTAATAATATATATCATTTATGACAATATGAATATATTAGCTCACCTATAAATTGGATAGTCTTGTCCTCTATACCAAATGATTAAAATTGGCCATTCCGTGGAGTTCTTGATACTTCGAACGTCACACGGCAATTCAGCATTATCTCCCAATACCGCATCAATGTGTCTAATATTATCTGTAAGAATATTAACAAAAATCATAAACATTGTGTTACAGATGTATTTTATTTTACAGACTGAAATATAAACATTTAGATTTTTGTACTTAGTTATAGAATACCTTTCGTACCTTATAAATAATAATAATATATTCATGAATGTACAATTCGTTTTTAAATTCTAAATTATTTTATAACTATTGTGAGTCGTGAAATATACAAGTTTATATAATATGTATTATTCATTTTTTTTTTGCTTCATTGAATATTGACAGAAAGCATTTTTAGACTTCTTTATGTAGAGGAAAAAAAATTCAGATAACATGTCATTATAGGTAATTACCTAAATAATTATGTTAATTGTAACATTTGTAGGAAAACTTAAAGTTATGAAAAACAATTGTGACATCGAATTTAAAAGATTTCCAAATTTGGTTAGATTAACATACTGATAGACGTATATTACATTTACACGGTTTTTTTTTATCTAAAATTATCATTTTCATTAGGTACTTGAAATATATATTATTACATACTAAAACTTATTAATACTTATTAATTATAATTAATATAAATATCCAAAAATTGGAAAAATACCTTAAACATTTTATTAAGTTCATATAGTATATATTCTACGTTCATTTCTAAAATTTATAAGCATAATTATTTTCGAAATTACGAAATAATACAATAGTCGATTTTAATGAACAAGTTTTTTTACTATTTTAAATAATATTTCAATGATATTATTCTCATGTATTAGAAAAATTACGAAGAAAATAAAAAATGACCTTTTTAAAGTCCTAACTAGATACAATTATCTGTTGAAAAATGGGTATTAGATAATTTACTCATATATGAATCGTTTACTATATACACTTACATTTACAAGGTATCTATATACTCATTCTACTAGAAATTTTTGTGTACGTAAATAAAAAAAAAACACATTAATCTAATACAAATATATCAATAAAAATAAAATATTACAAATAGAGATGGTAATATTGAAGGAAACAATAATAAATTATCACTTTTACGTAGTAACTAAAGATTAATAACATTTATATTTTTTTACATAATTAATTAAATATATTTGAGAACATTTTCAATTTGAAAAATTTCATGAAATAAAATTTTTCAAAAAATATTTTATTCACAATACATGGAAAACAATATTTTACAAATGTATTTAAATGGGATTAATAGGTTAAAATAGCCCTCCACTATTTCCCAAACATTTACAGAAGTGTGAATTTTTTTCAGATTTATGTTTAAATATAACACGTGTAATTATTATGAAAACGATGTATTAAAAATTTGATTTGAGATTTTTTTCGATAAACATATTAAGTATAATATAATTTTATGAATTGCGTGACAACATTTTGCAGAAGTTTTCAAGATTAATTCGGTAATAAAGTCACGTTTAGACGACTATATTATACAACATGCCATCGAACTGTCTATTTATTGGAAGTACATTAATATGTTTTTCACGTAAATTTCGTTACTGCAGTTTAGTCTTTTATAAACTTTTCATACTTATATCTTCACACTCACTGTTACACGATATTATTATGTCTTTATGCGTATAATCTGTACTGAGCAAATTTATATTCATTTAATATTCGGTTTTTTATTTGGATTATTACATTTAGATCAAATATTTTTTATGACCTACGCGTAAGCCGCGTAGTTCACAAAAAAGATGGGTCGGGTTATTATATACGTACCAGTAGCCTATTTATAAAGAGGTCCACACCCACTCGGAGTACAAAAAAATCTGTTTTAGAATATAACATTTTTCTCGGATTTAGGTTAGTGGTGACCCTTGGTTTATGGAACTATTTTATTATAATTGAACCCACCCCTACGAAAAAAACCATAAATTCACCACTATATTATGCTATCTAAACGTTCGGTGTTATTTTATTATATAATATAATATAATGGTATATATTGTGGACTGAGTACCTATAAAAAGTGGCCGTCTTGATTTTCGAAAATCAGCTTTTTTTATATATTTTTTCGATACTTCTAGTATGAATTAATAAATATAAAATATACATTTTACAATTTAGGGTTGAGAAAAAAGTTTTAAAATTAAATATTAAAAATTTTAAAAAAATAATCTTGTTTCGCTCATTTTTTAGTACCTACTTAATTCTCAATACTTTGATAATATTCTCCATATTTTATTTTGATATGGATTTTGTGTAGAGGTATTGTATAATCGTATATAATCTCGATAACGTTATGTATGATACGGTATAAATATGCAATAACGGCAAATAACTAATAGGTATAAAACAAATTGTAAATTATTTTTTAATAATATTCTACAAAACTGCTCAGATTGTTTTTTGTTGAATTTAAATACATTATTAAATATTTTTATAGTTACATATCATGATGTTATGGCATTTTTTAAAGGCATTAAATAATGTTTTTTAGACATTTTTCTTATATTTTAGAACAATTAGTCCATGCCCTACTTTTAACTAACAATCAAAAAGATTATGTCCGGATAAAAATGTTGTATCTTATTTATATGTCATAAAAGTATACAATATTTACACTATAATTATCGTAACACAACTATTTTGCAATAAGTTTTTTCAGTATTATATAAGCATCGATTAACAAAATCACAAGAGAGCCTTCTTATAACACTAACATTTTGGTAAGGATTAAAAATATCTGTGAGAAAGCCTTTATGATCCTTAATTTTCTAATATTCGTCAAAAACTATATTATAACTTAATTTGTTATATTATTAATACTTTACTCACTTTACAAAATAAATCATTAACGTTATTTGATAACTATTACATTTTAATATGATAACCAAATAATAAATGAATCATAATCAAAGTAAAATATAGCTCTCCTGGAAAATTAATAATTTTGTGTGCTAAACATTTTTTTTATTCACAGACGATATTATAATAAATATAAAATATATTCTGTTTCTATATAGGATTCGATTTAACAACTAAAATTAATTTTATTTTATTGTATATTCAAACATTTATCTTAAATAATATAGAATAATATATGTTAACAATTTGAACAATCCTAATTTGATAATAAAAATATTATACCATTTTTCTGCAATATTAAAGAATAATTTATGGTATTTAGAAGATATTATATAGTTCTAGTTATTATTATTATTTCTAGTAATTTTATGTTTGAAATTTACACACATTTAATGTACCTAGCCGTTATGTTATAAATATTAGGTGATTAGTAGAACTCGGGTCTTTAAAGTCTAAAAACAATTTAAATGCCCTATAAAAAAAAAACATTCATGACTTAAAATAATCCCAAAATTCATTGTTTTATGAGTATAAATTATAAACCGAATTATTTAATAATGAAATGTATGGACACATTTCACAAACAACACAACAGACAATAGTATATAATGTAATATATATTTTATTGTAATTTTTTTAGTTTTGTTTATTTTTTGTATACATTTTAATATTGTTCTTCAATGTTCGTATTGGACATTGCACCCCCACTTCCAAGTGATAGGAGCGGCCACTGATAATAATTGGTACTTTGTAGCGGTCAGTTTTTGATTTTCTAAGTAGTTTTCAAAAGCGCAACGAAAAACTATCTTTATACGAGGAAAATATCACGAAAAGTCGTTATAAATTCGAAAATAACAAATATACTTTAGTAGTCATAATATACGTTTGTATACAGCGTGCAAATATATACGCACATACACTGGGTATACACCGTGTTCAAATACGGAAAGCTTTGATACACACGCATGTGTTATTTGGACAGCGCTGTACAGTTGTTACTGGATTTGTCGATAACCAATCAGGAGCCAGGCAACGCAATACGGACGATAAATAGTCTGCCGCCAGGTCATTATCTTAACGTGCGCCGAGTATATAGGCAATATAGAATAGGTACTTATAACCATCAAAAATACCGAATATTATTATAAATAGGAAAATTAAAATGCAAAAATCTGGAAATTTATACCAAATATTTGATATAGCATTATGTATATTGGAGTCATATTTTTTATTAGCCATATAAATGCTAATAGTGATGATCATTTTATATACACCACAGCTTCGCTCGGAATCGTTTTATCGAAAGCAAGGAATGCAGTGCTTCCAGTCCCCTATTGCAGACTTTTTAAAATGTATATTATGAAAATAGATTATTGCAATATTTCTTGAAAAATTGAACACTTCCTTGAAAAATAAAAATTATAACTAAAGAACTACGTTAAACTTCTAAAAACTAGAAACATTTATGCAATTCCGCCAAAAAAAAAAAAAACCGATATTAAAACAATATGTGTCTGAAACATATTTGGAGCTTAGCACCGATTTAAGTAATTAAAAATTAAAAAAAAAAAAACGGTGCAAACGCATTGAAATCGTAGCATTGGTATATTATATTATACTCGTAGAATTATTATTATTTTTTCAATAATACACTGTGAACTAGTTTTGATATTTCTAAAATTATTATTAAGAACTTGAGAAAAGAAACATGTTTATTTTTTACATTATTAGACGAAACACGAAACGAAATCTGAAGAAATGATTTTTATTTTACTTTTCGTCAAGGATATTAAGTTTCAGAATGCTTATTACACGAATTCTGATTAAAATAGATGTTTGTAATAGTGATCTGAGAATTTGTATTATTATTGTTATATAAAAATATATATATATATATATATATATATTACAATAAATATATACTTACAGGGATGTTCACAGGACTATTTGAAAAATAAAAAACGTTTATTATATTTGAAATAAAACCACTATATTTTTTGTAGTAATTGTTAAATTTCTAGTAACCTAAAAAATCCACATTTATTTAAATTAGTTCAAATAAGCTATTTTATAAATTTGATTTTTTAAAAAATTTTGGTGGTGAAATATTTACTAAAGTTCAGTCATTTAATTTTAATGACTATTTAAATAATTAATAAAAATAGGAATATTTGTCGTCCTTATCAATATTAGTTAATCAAAATTAGCATTAGCCATCAAGTTGGTAATATAATAAACAATTAAAAATTATATTTTATCATTTATTCTACATAATTTACATTTTAATAAAATACTTAAATATATTAAATAAATTAACAAATTATTATCAATTACGTGTGATTTAGAATATCGTAAAAAATAAATAACCGTAGTAGAAAATGTTAGCGTCAACTTTCTTCTAAAAATCAGATTTACAAAATATCTATTTTGAATATTTTAAAAAAAAAAACGTATATTATATTGTGAACTAAAAATTTATTTGATAAAATTAATGTGTATAAATATAGAGCGGACTTATTTAGGAATTCTATTATATTGATTTTACATTTTCTTAAGTAATATTTTCTATATTAATAATGTAATCAATGTTACTGTGTTATGACCATAAAAAATTCATATTATAAAACTCAAGAACCGTTGACGTTTGCAATATATCAAATTATTCGGGTTCGGTCATTATTTTTTTAACTTAATTAAAAAAAAAGAAAAAAAAAACAACAATGAAAAAAAAAACTCACTAGTTGAGTATGTATTTTAATTTAATATAAAACTTCGGGGCAACCGAAACACATATAACAATATTATATACGGGAATAAAGGAACGTTCTAAATAACATTATATTTCTGTCGCAGTTATTTATTTTGAACGAATGGGTATTTCTGTGAAATATACACGTATCATATAAATATCCATTAATACGTTTTGAAAATCAAATTATGATAATATATTATGTTTTGCAATTTCCGGATATTCGTTTACGACTTATATATTCTAATAATCTCATATTATATTAATACTAAGAGTACGCATACTCAAATCGTTTTTAAATTTTATGCAATGGTTACCATTTAGAGTTCATACCATATAAATTACATTGAGATGTTTCCGATCATTTTGTTGATGATTAAAACACGAGTAGGTATTCCATTTTAATTGAATATTAATTAATTAAAATATTATTTTGTTAAAATAAAATTAATTTTCTCCGATTATTCAATAGGTAATGATAATTAACAAATAACAACAACAATAATACTAATAAACCTTCATCGACTAAGGGGGCTAGTATAACGGTTACGTTCCGATCAGTGTTTAACGGTTTGTAAGACGGAATAATCAGCATTACATACTAATATAATATGATATTACATAACTATGCTGTTATTGCCACAGTTAGGTGCCGGTTACGCTTATCAATGATTTCCAACAATGTCTAACAAACCTAGTAGAGTGGTTAAAGACCATAAAATAAGCTCTAACTAACTTTTGCGCTGCTAGTGTGAACTTAGCAGCGCAATTTTAAAAGTTCTCTGTAAACAAAAATAAGCTCTAACAAATTTTGAAAGTTTTCTAAAAATGTCTATCCAACCTAGTAGAGTGGTTTAAGACCATAAAATAAGCTCTAACAGACTTTTGCGCTGCTAGTGTGAACTTAGCAGCGCACAATTTAAAATTGACCTTATGACGAAAGTTTACTCTAACAAAGTTTGAAAGTTTTCCAACAATGTCTAACAAGCCACTAACAAATTTGTTAGAATAGTTTGAAAGTTGTATGTTAATGTTGCGCTGGTAAGTTCACAAGGGTGATATCGGCTGGTTACAAAATGTGTTGAAGCGTTAAAACATGTGATTGGCTGTTGACTTACGTATATGTGTGATTATTTTGATATTCTTATCAAAAATAATTATTGTAATGATAAATGTGAAACTACGGTTAAAATTAAATTATTGCGTTGAGAATAATATAAAAAAAAAATCTTGTTTGTGTAAAAAAGTCGATTTTGATTGTCAATAAATAGGAAGTTTAACAACAGAAATATTAAATTCATTCGAAGATATAACTGAAATCTTGATACTTGAAAACTATTCAGTATTCTCATTAGTCTGCAATTCTTTTACAGTAGGTAAATAATCATGGATATATTAAATAAAATGAATTATGAATATTATTCCGATATTAAGGATGAAATTAAAGAAGATGATTTTGTTCAGCTTAGAGTACCTATACTGTAAAAAATGTTTGGTTGAAATTTACATAAAATGTGTGGCAACACATAATCAACCAACTGGTATTAAAAATTACAATATACATTCGTTGAAATTTACAATTCATGATTTAATATTAGTGAATTTACTTATTAGTATTAACATTAAACTCGTATAAATATTATTTACCTAAGAAATCAGAACAAATTTACTTACTTTATAAGCTAAAACGAATTTGCATTAATACTTTATGTAAATTTACACAGTATTACTAATTGAAACTTATATGGGAATCTATACAAATATGGTTTATTTATATAATTATGATAGATTTACTTATTTTTACGTGCAAAATCTGCACTTCTTCAACAAAACTAAAATTTTCTAAATCTATTATTTTGATTTTCTAAATTATAATGTAAATATTAAAAATTGAATATACCGTAAATCCAAATCAAAACCCACACATAATACAAACACATTTTACAACAATCAAAACAGTTGGTTACTGAATTGAACACTGATAAAGTATTTTAATACTATTTTTATGATAACGACCGTAAAAATTCTAATCACTGTTATCTAAATAATGGTAGTTTAACGGACCGTCACGTAACCGGATTTATAATCAATGATTGTAATACTAGTTCTAAGAGTGTTATTTATTTAACCGAATACAGTTTTATTTTATTTTATTGATAACATTTTTTTTTTACTATAAAAATTTTAATATTATTAATAAATACGATTTATTTAGTTAAAAATATTGTTTTGTAAATTATGTTCATTAAAATAAATCGTCCGAGAGTATTGCTAGAAGTGATTTTTATATTAGTATATTAGAATTTTTGATTAGTAATCACGAAAAAATACAAAATGAGTTCAACAATTAGATTAACTAATATATTTCTATCAATAATTAAATTATGTTATAACTAAAAAATCAACGAATTTAGGGGGTCTGTTATGTTAAATAAAAATTTAAAATTTTATGCTAGACAATTGATATTATTAAAAATTTTTTTTTATGAATTTCGGTCGATTTAAACTGTTTAATTATAATCAATTTATAGAAAGACTAAATTAGAAAATAGGGTTTTGCACCCAAATTTTCACACTTGTGAGTTTTTTAATACTATTATTTTAAATTATTAGCCCCACCCTGCTTGGAGCCAGGGCAGCCTACACCAATTATTATTATTTGTTGGATAATTGTTGTTATGCTTTTTTTATTCAGCATCATAACTATATAATAAGTAGGTTTACTATACAGGGTGGCTTAATATATGGAAAATATATATTATGAACTCTTATATTAAAGTAATATTTTCGGGAAATAAAATAAGGGTGTATAAAAATGGGGGAAAATATTATCGGGGTGAACATTAATTATCATTTATCACGATTAAAACCACGACGGTTTTCGTATTTTTATTTTATGTGACTAACTCACTGTTTCGTACATGAGTACCTATTTAAATCAGTATATTATTTTCGGTCCATGAATCTATTTAGACTATTGTGAATTTTAATTATAAAATAAATTTACGAATCGTAAAGTTTTGATATATGATATAAGCCTATATAATATAGGTAAATGGTATATTGATTGATCTTTTATTGAAATCTTAAATTTTAACGTTTAAAACATTATTTTTGTCTAAGAATTTTTGAGTTTAAAAACGACATAATTATTATTGTAATTCTAGTATTGCGTTCGTCTAGTTTTAGGTTTTTAAACAAAAGACAAGACACCTATTATATCTCTTCTGTGTCCATTCGTATAGTTACTAGTACATAGTTTGTTTATTGGGTTACCAGGGAAATAGCTGATATTATTAATTTTATAGTATTTTTATTACACAGTTATGAGGAACATAATAGTTACCTAGCAATTAGGTATATATTTCAGACACGTTATTGCAATATTGTGTAAAATTATCATATGGGCTATAATATGTGTGTAATATTTGTTATCAATGTTAGTAATATTTTCAAAACGTTTTGAAAATTTATCTATGGTAGAGAAATATCGCATTGAGACACTATATGGTCGATTTTATATTGTAGAAACATTTCACGAAAACAATATGAAAACGCTTAACCACAACTATGATATACAAAAAAAAAAAATAATAATAATAATAATAATAAAAATAAAAACAGATTTGTTAGTCGGGCCTCTTTTTTGAGTATGGCCATGCCATGCACCGGGCGATGGATATTCAAAATAAATGGCCATATCTTTCTACCTGGAATCGAACCCGCTACCTCGGAATATTACATACATACGTAGTAGCGTTAGCGACTTCACTATCTAATCATTCATATGAATTTAAGATACTTATCCATCGAGATGTTTTGACCATATTATTATTTAATCTATACATATAAAAAAAAAAATTATTAATGCCCAGCCCAGACAATTAATCGTAGAAATCTTACATTTTTAGAGAATATTCCTTTAGACCCTTTAGTAACATATAGACGCCCACTACGAAATCATTTTTCCGTATAACTTGACACGGTCCGTTATTACCTACACGTAAATGAACGTATATATAAGTAATTACGACCGATCATAATCAACCGTCCACCCCGTTACGCGACCAGCGTTGACGAAAACACCAATGCCTTCCCGCCGCG